>VXAX01007519.1:144665-200416 GCA_013399835.1 Leptocoma aspasia | reverse complement strand
GCAACGCGCGGCGCGTGCGCGGGCCGGCGGCGCGGGGGGGTCGCGGCGTGGCTCGGGCTGGGAGGCTCCTTAAGGATCATCCGTGGGTAGGGACACGTCCCACTAGACCAAGGTGCTCAAAGCTCCATCCAGCCCGACCTCGAACACTTCAGGGTGGGGAATTCACAGCCTCGCTACAGGGCAACCTGCTACAGTGCCTCACCACCCTCCCAGCAAACAATGCCTTCGTGATATCTAATCTAAATCTCCCCTCTTCCAGTTTGAATGCATTCCCCCTTGTCCTGTCACTGCATGCCCTTGTAATAAGCCCCTCTCCAGCTCTCTTGTCGGCTCTCGGGTACTGGAATGCCGCGGTCAGGTCACCCCGCAGCCTTCCCTTTGCCGTGCGCGGCCTTGCCCCGCACGGAGCTGTTCCTGCCGGGACGGAGCCCAAGCCCCGGGAGCTGCCGGCCCGCCGGGCGCTGGGAAAGCATCGCCGTAAACCACGGCGGGTTCGTGCTTGGCAGCGCTGGCCTGGCCGAGGCAATGAGGGCGTCGGACCGCGAGGTGTCACCGTCCTCCCGCTGCCTCCGGAATAACTCCCCAGAGACTCGCAGCTTTCCAGGGAAACGCAAGGTGCGCTGGCACTGGCGTGCAAAGGTTGGCTGGGGGGCCGCGAAACCCTGCTGGATGCCGTGCTGGTGGCTTAAGTACCGGTGTCCTGGAAGTACCGGCTCGAACAGCTGCACCCCAAATTTGTGTTTTCCACACAAGCCGGAGATTTGGATACTGTAAAGGTGTCCCATGACGGCAAAGAGAAGATGAGGTGAGTCCTCAGCATGCTGTCCCACCCGTGTTGAGTTGCACTCCCTGCCAGGGCAAAATATGAGCACGTGTTTTCAGCTTCTGTGAAAAATTTCCATTAAGAGAAACATAAAAGCATTGAAGGGTTATTAATACGGTGATAGCCTTTTTTTAAACATATATAGGTAGGGATATGCCTTGATTCTTTTAGTAAGACTTAGCATATAAAATAGCCCATGCCCTTTGTTTCTGAAGCCTTTGGTTTAAATGTAATTCTTGTGTTAAATTCTATTTATTTTAGCTCAGTTATGTTACTCCTGCAGACATCTGTGCTCCACTGCAGCCCCAAGTACTTCACAGGAGGCCTCAAAGGCATGGGGAAAGCTGTGGAGCAGGAAAAACTATTTGAAAAACAAGTTTAAGAAACCCACCCTGAATGACACAAACAAACAAACAAACAAACAAACAAAAACTACCAAAAAGCCAAGTGTGGGAGGCAAGGGGGAAAAAATGAATATTTTTGTAATTCATTATTGTGCAGCTTGCAGAGTCAATAGAGGAATGGGAATTGTGTTGACTGCACTGTTGCTAGCTGGGTGATGGGACAAAGGGACATGGGCCTGCAGAAGGACAGTGCAAGTGTCACCAGGGTAGGAGGAGAGAGCAGTCCTTCTATATTTACTTGTGTCTGGGCAAGCAAAGTTAATGAATGGGTTCTCAGTCCCGCCAAGCCAGAGCACTACAGTCCTTAAATTTGACCAGAACCAATATAATCCTTTGATTTTGGAGACCTGACTCATATTTTCTGAAAATTTAAGTTTGGCTATATAGTTGGCTATACTGCTTTTAGACTGGGGACTTGAAATCTGGGGGAGACTTTTCCAGGATTGTTACGGATCTGGTGTTTCTCTTCATGTGAAAAACAGCTGCAGCATAGCCTTAAAATTGTCAGTCTAAAGCTGTCCAGAGTGTGCTTGCTGAATAACCCTAGAAATTTGGCTGGAATGGACTGGATAGGAAGACAAGAAGACAGCCTGTAACCACTGGAGCAAGGATTCCTGAGGATCTGCCTGTCCCCTATTGACCACAAATCTTGTGAAGATGAAGGTGTTGAAGGTGACCACAAGTTCATTTTGTTAAGCTGGCCCCAGCTGGTGTCTCAGTTTTTGGGAGAATTTCTCATTCACCTGGTATGTTCACTGGTTGAATTGCAGCGACTCTCCTCTTCGTCTCTGTGAAACACTGGTGCCTCCTGAGTTACCAGTTCAGTGCAAAGGTCTCTGCAGGTTTATAAGTGACAAAGCCATGCCCAGAAAAAAAAAGGCAGCTTTTCTCCCTTGCCCCCTTTCATGCTGTTTTTTGTTTGTTTGTTTTTTGTTTGGTTTGGGTTTTTTGCTAAAAATACCTGATGAGTTCTGGAACACTTTGTGTCATCACAAGACTGAGTGGAGCAGGATCCAAAACCACATTGATTGTAATCAGATTCCTGCCATTAGTTGCTTTCTGGATCTTACATAGCAATGGCTTTTTCACATATTCTTTGGAGGATTTTCTTGGACCTGCACAATCGCAGTGCCAGAGATACTGCCTGGGAAATTGACCTAGATAGCAAGGAATGAATCAGCCCATCTCCCATATGGCAGCTAAGAAAGGTCTTTTGAAGTGCCTTCAGCTGACTTGAAAGCTGCAGAACGAGGGCTTTATCTCCTTCCAGGTTTGCTGTAGGTCTGTTAAAGGCCTTGAACATACTTGTTTTTTGTTTGTTTTCATGAGAATTTCCTGGCATTGTACCATGCCTTATGGCATGTCCTTGGCTTTCTTTTTTTGGATGTGAAACATGTTTATTCACAGCAAAGCAAATGTGAAGGTGTCAGTGTGTAGTAACAGAAGATGTACACCCACTATTTCCTGCAGCACTTGGGATGCATCTGTAACTAGTGAGTGACACCTTGAAATACAATATGAGGGATCTACAGTGCTGAGCCTGGATCTTCCTGGGGCCCTAGCCACAGTTTATTACACAATACAATGCTGAGCAGACTAGCTGAGTCCAGTTTCCACCATCTTAACTTTCTGCAGCATTTCATAATTAAGAAAGGAAGGAAGTTTATGGATCTAGGCAATGCTTAATTGTCAAAAAGGACAGGGAAGGGCATAATGCCTTGCTAGAGCATTGTCTTCTGTCTGGAGGAGGACCATGGCTGCTTATAAAATCACAGGAATGCTTCTCTGGTGTAAAACTGTGCAATTATATGAAATTTGGGTTAGATTTGGTTCTCCATGGTCCTGAGATGGAATTTTAATCTGTGATTCTTACCCCCTTGAGCCTGCAGTTAAAGGTGTGGATCTCCTAGTCTTGAAAGTAACTCTATTTGAGGCCAAAATGCCATTGCTTTCAAGTAGACATCAAAGAATCGCAGAGCAATCTAGACTGAAAAGGACTCTGAAGGTCTTTAGTGTAACCCTCTTGCCTAAGCCAGGACAAATTCAAAGCTAGATCAGATTGGTCAGGGCCTTCTTCTGCCAGCTTTTGAAAATCTCCAGGGGGTATGCTTGGAATAGCCTTGAAAATCCCAGAAATCATCATGCCGCTGCTAATCAATGCCCTGAGATGTCTGATGGAAATACAAAAAGTACAGACATGGAGAGCCGTCAGTGTGACTGCAAAGATGAAAAAATCACAGAGCCCAAGTGAGGTGTGTATGTACTATTTGTCCTGATGCTGTGAGAGAACAATTAATAGAAATGCCCTGAAACTTCTTTCAACTTGCTGCCATGATGTGATCAGAGAGAATTAGCAAATACTGTGTCAGTATTGTATCACTGGCGTCTGCCAGCCTGCAGATGGTGTCTTTGCTGCTGTTCATTGGTGCTGGGCTCAGTGCATCAGAGATAAACCAGCCTGGTCCCAACAGGGAGATACTCAGCTTTAAAAAATTATAATGTGGCAACCTGGGAGTTTCAACAGATGAGAGACATAGAAGGAAAAATAAATGCCGGAGCTAAACTTGAGTTGTGCTGGTGACATCAATATTTTTTTAATAAGGGTTGTTAATAATGATACATAAACATTAATAGAAGAAGGAAGGAGATCCTATCACTCATATCTTCAACCCAAATTATTAAGCTTCCTTTTCTGTGTAGCAGTACAGCTTCCTCTTGACTCCAGTTCTGAGTTTGTGGGGTTGGGCAGGACTGGAAAGTTTCTGTTCTCAAGACCTTAATTTCTCCAACACTAGTGAAAAAACCAGAATTTATTAATCATGGTTTCCAGCCAAAATTTTCAATGCTGTTTCCCCTTACCACTTCACCTCTGACTCTTGGCGCCATTTTCCCTAGGCTGCCTTTCCTCCACATTCCCCACAAGCTTTGTTTTTCAGTGTGCCTCCTCTTGGGTCTGCATTCTTGCCTTTTGCCACTGTGTTTTCAGAGAGAGTGACTAGAAAAAATTATAAAGGGGTGATAAAGCACCTTAGAGAGTGGAGCACACTGAATTTTTAACTATCATTCATTACACTATCAAATGGAAAATCAATTGTTGGTGACCTTCCTATTTAAGCTCCAACAGACTGTGTGCTGCTATCCTGCTCCAGCCCCTTCTTACCTCTCCTTGCCTTGAGCAGGGCTCTCCCGCTTCTTCTTTTTGTCCCAGGAAGCTCTGCCTTATTTTGCATCTCCCTGTATTGAGGGCGGTTGTTCAACTGCACTAAACTTGCAGAGTAAGAAACAAGACAGATTTGCTTCTTCTCTTCTTTCTTGGTGTTTTTCCATCTTGATATAAGTTGCCCTTTATAACGTCTCTGGGAGGCAGATCAGTATCACCCAGGCTTAGTTTGAGATAAACTGCACAGTCCAAAAACTGGACTGGGTAGGAGGCCTTTTGGAAAAAGCAGACCCAGATGTTGAACACCCTAGCTACAAGTCTCTGGTCTTTATCTCAAGATCATCCTCCCTGATGACCTCTGGAGAACTAGTGGCTGCTCTGCCCTTTCTCACACCCAAGGACTTCTCAAATGGCACGTCTTCTGGTGTCTGTAGCTCACAGATGGGTGTGCATCTCTGTATTGTATCATGTAACATTGTGTACTCCTCAGAGTACACCCCTGCAAAGTTGTTGAATTATACTGTGGTTGCTTTCTCACCTGGTCACCAGTTGTGCTGAAGAAATCTGGTAGGTGAGTCACAGGCACAGCTGCACAGGTGCACTTGCTAAATCTTTGTGGTGGAGAGAGAATTGCATGGCCCAAGACGGTGCAGCAAGCATGTGGAAGAACAGAAAAATCCCTAATCTGTGTTGTAAGAGCATTTTCTCTGATCACCTGACTTGAAAACTGCTTGGATTTGGCTTAAAAATTTTTTTTAAATACTGTTTTATAATTTTAAGCAAAACCTGTGGGATACTGAAGGTGCAGGGTTTGAAAATGAACTGTTGCATTTGTCAAGGAAGTTGGTGGGAGGTTTGTGGGCTGTAGGAAGGAAGAGTTTTGAGCAGCCGTTGGATCAGTTCTGTAAATAGATTTGTTGGCTGAAGAGCATGTTTTGTTTAGAAAGTGTGAAACCTTCATAGAAACCTTTTCATATTATTACCTAGAAGAGGAAGAAGAGCTCAACGGAGTCTGCCATGTTTAGAATTTGTGAACCATTTGTTCAGACTTATGTGCTGACACCTCAGGTTAGAAACAGAAAATAATCTGTGTTTTCCTCTCCCTTTGTAGAAGAACAGATAGAACTTGGAATGGGTTTCACTCAGAAGTGAGATTTAAATTGATGTATTTATCACAGTGAATGGTAAAGACTGATTAAAACAATAATGTATTTATAGAAAAATATTATTAGATAATTAGCATTTCTGAATAACAGCCAGAAAAAACAATTTTTTACCTAGCATCCACAGAGACTTGCAGACAGCTATGTATATGATAGTCAGCTATCCATACGAGGATTATATCACTTCTCCAGCAGTGGTTGCCCTTTCCTGGGGACCTTTCTCTCTACCATTGTCAGACTTTTTATTTAAAAATTGCTCCCTCTTCTAAATTTTTAGCTTTCAGAAGATCCTCTGAAGTTTTCACTCTGTTCTGATGACACATGTGATAAGGACTGACTGCTAACAAAATTCAGAGAAAAATGTAACCAGAATGCCTACCCAAGGTGGATTTCCTTTTCCTGTAGTCAGAAATTGTCCTCCTGGAAACACAATAGCCACACTAGCTGTGGTCTGACTCATGCTACCAGAGTAGCATCATGTTCTTATTTGTTCAGAGTTCACCCCTGTGAGGCCAAGTGGCCTCACTGTAGTAAAAAGTAATAGTCTCTTCTCAGGTTAAGAGACCTGCCTGGGTACAATGGGAAGCTGAAATTGTCACTTGCGGTTTATGAACAAGGAATGAATCAACCTGGGAATAACCTGGTGTAGTGCTGCAGCAAACCACCTGGTCTCCTGTGATGTATCAGCACCAAAACCAGAACAGCCAGTACAGAAATAAGAACTCTATTCCCAGATAAAAAACAACACAAATGGGGTTTTTATCAGCTGTGATACTTCTTCATGCTGTAATTGGAGACATTTGATAGCAATATTACAAGAGGAACCATTACGTAAAAACTGTCTGTGTGGAACTCCCTACAATATGGAACTGAGCTATGAAGCAGTAATTTTATTACTAGCTTTTAACATCAGTATTAGCTTTTTAACATTAAAGTATACATAACCCAAGCAGAATCCCCAAGCTATCCATTTTGGCTTTAGTGTTACAAGAAATTAGAGATCTAGTTCTAAGCAAAAGGTGAAGAGATATAATCCCATTACAAAAAAAGAAAAAACCAAATTCCAAAGTTCCTGACTTTATTATAAGTGTCAGAATTGTGGACCACAGTCACATCCTACAGAGTGATTCAGTTTCAAAAGCAACAGAGTTCTGGGTGACCAACAGGATGCTCTACATTCCCTAATACTACCTGTCAGTGCAGGGTATGCAGTCTTGTCCACTAGTTACATGATGTCCAAAGAAGAAGATTTCAAATCCTATGTCATCAAACTGAATACAGTATAAGGAACTATGAAGAGCCAAATGCACACACACAAAAGGAAAAGCCAGCTGTCCATGTTGTAGAGGTAAATATGAAATACAAAGTGTGGGCAACAAGGTGTAATTCCGTCCACTAATATTTTTGCCATGGGTTTGTACCAGCAAACATTACATCAGTGTTGCATCTTGTGCCTGGGATACACAGGTAGCAATCATGGGAGGAAGGTACAGAAGAAAGATCTTACATAGAGCAGTGGTTCTGTTCTGTGACTGTCCAGTGAAAGGCTTTTTTGGGTTATGTTGAGGCAGCTATCACAGAAAGTGACCATGGCAGTAGTAATTCTCTTGTGCATCATTGCTAAGTGGCTAGAAGTTGTTCTTCCTCAGGTGTGAATTCATTATCTCTCTTGTTTTCACAGTTCCCAGAAATAAGTGCCCTTCAGAAAATAGCTTTGAGAAGAGGTCAGACAGGTGAGAAGACTTCTCCCCCAAGACCTTGCTTGCAGAGGCAGAAAAAAAATTACTGACAATGCCTGTTCTCAGATAACATGAGCAAATTACTGAAAATGTCCCTTACATCATAGTTGGTGCATTGCTTTCATGAAGCATAGGGGCAACAGCTTATTTTGACACATTTTTTCACCTTAACCTAATTCCAAATGTCCTTCCATCATAGCCGACAGCCCATATTTCCACACAACAAGAAATGTGCAGACCACTTTCTGAAATCCCAAAATTTCAAGGACCTCTGTCCATGGAAGGCTCATCCTGAGACTTTCCGTGGTTACAGCTGTGAATTGAGATCATCACTGGATTTATGAATTCTGTATTATTTTTCTTGTAGCTTTCTGAGAGTTTCCTTCTCTCATTCTCATTCTCTGTATTTACAGAAACTAAAACAAGGCAGGGCATGTGGGTGGGACTGAGACTAGACAAGTTTTCATGGGGCTTATTGCAATAACAACCAGTGCAGATAAGATGGGAAAATGTGGAAGAATTGGAAGGGGAAAACTGAAAGTGGCTGACTGAGAGAAGTGGGTCTAGGGATGGAGAGGAAATGAAATTGAGACTTTGAGAGCAAGTCAAAGGTTGGAGCTTGTTCAATTAAAAGAGAAATAGCTGAATGAGGTCAGGAATGGAGGCTGGGAATGGAGAGGGAATGAAAATGAGGGATAGATAAGGGGTAGGGATGGAGAAGATAAAGGTCTGAGTCAGAGTTTCCTATGGTGGAGTGGAGCAGAAAGCACCAAACTCTGGGGTGGGGCGCAAGCATGAGGGCCTATGCCTGCTCAAGAAGGCTTCTTTTGAAGGCTTAGATGGTGCCTAAAATCCCAAGTGTTACTGTTTCTCTGGTGGCAGTAGATTATAGAGACCTACATTCAAGGCATCTAAATGTATCATGTATGTGTGAGGTGGGAGTCTAAGCTTACATCACAGTCGGAGAAGATTTTGGGAAAGGATTTTACAACCTAAGTATCTGGAATTGTATCCACTTTTGATGCCTTAGGAAATTCCTATGGTCCTAAGCTATCCAAATGACTTGAAGGGACACCTTCTTTCAGACAACTGTGTTCTACCTGCACTCAATTCAGTCCCAGGAATTCAGAGAAATGAGACACAGAGAGCCTATGCCTCATTTTCTGCAGACTGTGCAGAAGATGAGGCACAAGCTTACATAAATATAAGACTTGCATACAGATAAATAAATATATGTGTCTACATTTGTAGTCTGCACCTGAATGTTTGAATGCCTGCAGTCTGAATGTTTGTGAAACCTGCAGGCATGATGTTTCTCTCAGTCTTCACTAATGTTTGGACATGGAGTTGATACCATCATCACTTTTCTGTAAGTTGCCATCCTAATTCAAGTGACAGGGAACAAGTTTGCAACTTCCTGGTGCACAACATGGAAGGAGGTACTCCATGAGGAACTCCTTTGTTCTTCTGTTTGTTCTTTCAAATACTAACAAATGAGACATAGCTATATGTCCAAAACCTGGACGCCTGCTAGGCAAACTGTACTGGGGAATGCCAGAATTGAGATTTTCTCCTTTGCTGCACAACCTTTTTTCCTTACCAGTGCAGATGCATCCTGTGTCGAAGAACAGAGTGCACCATGTGTTCGAAGACAACAGCAGGATGCAAGCATAAGGGACTGAATCCAAGCTGCATCACCAGCCTTAATTCCAGCATTGCCTTAAAAGGCAATGGCTTGGATTTTCTGCTTTAATATTGCTTTTTTTCCCTCTTCCAGTCCTACCTCCAAATTCATGGAGACATAGGAGTGTCTTTATGAAATTTAATTAGAAAATTCAGCGTGTGAAGCAAGTGGTACAATTCTGATGATGGAGAAACTTGTGGAGAGTGGAAGGGTGACTGTCATCATTGAACTCTTCTACCAAAATCCATCTCCAGTCAACCCAGTTGTAAATGGGTGCTTGATCTTTCCGGCTGAGGAGTCAAAGACAGGTTTGGCATGGCACTTGAAAAACAGATAATCCACTTGTTGGATATAGGAGTTAAAAGGCCTTACTCTTGGAGTCCAAGATAGTTGGTCTGGATCCTAGGATGGGGTGGGCTGGTAGCATGATGAAATGGTTTTCTGAGCCAAAGGCAGGTAAGTAAGTGCTAAAGCAAAGTTCTCTACTTCCTGTGTCGTTCTAGTCTTTTGAGGTCTCTGCCTGTATAGAAGAAAAAATCACTTCTATGGAAAGACATGACATGAAAATAATGCTGACTAAACAGTCAAGTCTGAAGGGATGAAGGAAGTCAAAAGTTATCTGTCAATGAGGAGGTAAATATCTTTTGGGGTCTGTTTGCATTCAGATTTTCTTTAATCATGGTGCTCCCTGGACTTGAAGAAATGCAAGAGCAGGATAAGGGGGATTAGGCCACTCTTGTATATAACTCCTTCACCTTAGCCCTTTTTTGTTAACAATTTGTAGAGCTTCTCTCTCTTCCTTTTCCTCCACCAACTGAAGGTGATCTTTTCCAAATAGTCTTTCTTATCCAGGAGCTGGAAGATTTAGGCTTGTCTCTACTGAATATTTAAGCCCAGGTAAGTTTGCTGAGTGGGATTGTCATATATGTCTTAGGACACCTTAGACCTAAAGAGAGACCTTCCTCATCTCTAGTGAAGTGACTGTGCTTATTCACCCTGGGTTTTCTGATGTGGTTGTAGAGCAGGAATCTTCTTGGGAGACTTAGTCTTCTCACAGTCAAAAAAGAATTAGTCACTTGACAAAGAAGGAGCTGTATTGAGTTTTGATTACATTTCGAGATTTGTGTTTTCTGTTTTGTGGCTTCTGAGCCTTTTCACTGCACTTGGACTCTCTCTTCATACTTGTTGTGCCACGTGGGTAAGATGCCTGTGTTTTTTACACAAGAAAAATATAATTCCACTTAACACAGAACAAGAGGCAATAGGCACAAATTAAAATATAATCAAATTCCATCTGAATGCAAGGAGACACTTTTTCTGTGTGAGTCTGGTCAAACACAGGAATAGATTGCCCAGAGATGTTGCAGAACCTCCATCTGTGGAAATATTCAAAAACTGGACACGATTCTGGGCAACCTGTTTTATCTGACCCTGCTTGGTCAGTGGGGTTGGACAAGGAGGATCTCAAGCCTCACTGGTTCTGTGACCCAGGAGATGCAGATTCTAGAAAAAGGTAAACACCTTTTGCATCAGAGCCCTCTCATTCAGCTTGCTTGGAAGCAGAGTGCCACCGTTCAGGTAGCTGAGAGAAGTGATGTTTTCTCTAGTTGCAACCTACCAATATGGTCCTTCTCATCATTTCTTCTGTCAGGTCAGGCACCCACCTTCCCTTTTCTCTGTGTCCTGGGAACACCTACACCTAGAAAACATAATTCCTGAGAAGATGGCGTGCCATTTTTAATGTGTTTCACTTTTGAAGCATCATCACCTCTTTGCAGCTTAGCTGCTGTTACATGGTAGTATAAGTTGTTTTCCTGACAGAGAGGGATTTGTAGCCTGCAGCCTCTTACAACAATAGCAACGATACTGCTGGTCATTTACTTTGCTTCCTGCTACTCAGCTATGCTATGTCATTCAAGCAGACCTGCAGTGCCTGTAGAGTAGTATAAAAGAAGGTAGAATACATGTTGGACCTGGATATTTTAAAATCAGACAATGGACACTTAAGCATTCATGCAGAAAAATGTTTTATTGTAGTGAAATTACACAGGAGAAAAATGTCTCCCTGCTTCTGGTTTAAGGCTGAGCTATAAAAGCACATTGCACTTCCAGTCATTTTTACAAATTTATAAGGACACGACCTAGTATTTTATTTTTTGTCTTTTTTTTTTTTTAATGAGCTATAACTATTTAAAGCTGGAATCCAGAATATTTCCTTGTAGGAGTTTTTGTTTGGTTTTTTCTTTCTTGCTTGCTTTCTTGCTTCCTTTCTTCCTTTTCCTTTCTTTACCTGTCCAGTTTATTTAGTCTAAAAGCACGTCAGGGTTTAGAGGGTTGCTTCATACATTCCCATAATGACCTCATAGGGCTCTAACCCCAGGCTCAATGTACAGCACTATGCTGCTTTGTGGTCAGATCATTCTTATCACCAGCAAGCAGGAAGACAGAACGGCAGCAGGTACAGAGGGTTTATGAAAGAGTGCTGAAGTGGCCTAGGTGACAGAATAGCTCTTCCCTCGTTAAGGTAACTGCCAGCCCACTTTTAATGCAGAAAATCAGCAAAGCACTGCATCAGCCTGGCACACATACATACATGAAAAATGGTACAGGGTCTGTGATGATACAGAAAACAAAAAGAAGGTGAGACAGGTTTTGGACCTGCCAACCTTTTGTCATTTCAGGAAAACAAATACAACACAGGAAAACAAATACACAATGTTTATCATCTGCTAACTACTCTTCCCACACAACAGGTTATGTACAGCATACTAACTTACATT
The DNA here is from genome assembly GCA_013399835.1 of Leptocoma aspasia. Classification (NCBI taxonomy): domain Eukaryota; kingdom Metazoa; phylum Chordata; class Aves; order Passeriformes; family Nectariniidae; genus Leptocoma; species Leptocoma aspasia. The sequence continues at coordinate 188,663 of VXAX01007519.1, read as the reverse complement.
TTTACATAATGATACACAGGTCTTCACCAGCAACAGTTCTTATGGTGAAAGGATGTGACATGTCAAGCTGACTGACACTTCAGAAAAGAAAAGTTCATGCACAGCTAGCTTATTCTTTGTCTCTTGAAAGTAAAATCCTACAAATGATTAGCAAGATGTCTATTTTTACAGTATGTACAGTGCCAAGAGGAAGGACAGGCTTTTTAAACATAGGACTCCTTAGCATACTGGATCTGCTCTACCTCAAAAACTGGCTGGCTGCACCTTCGAGCCACATACTCAAGTTTGTTCTTTTGACAGGACTCAGACATGGCTCTCATCCGGTAGACTCCTGGGGTCACGGGTAAATTCACACGGGACTTTACTCCTACAGTAATGCTGAAGGTTTCAGTTTCCATGTCAGAATCCTTTGTTGCAGAAACTCTGTCACTGCATAGATTCCTCAGATCCATATATGCTGTGTCCTGTGCACTGTGGCTGCACGGATGAGGCAGCAAAATATCCTGGTTTGACACTGCTGATCTCAGAGTCTGAACTGTGAGATTTTGGGAGGGAACTTTAGTGGCCAGGCAGTTTTTAACAGCCTCTTCATAAGAGGGTGGTCTTCCAGGGTTTTTCTTGTCTACCTCTCTGAACACTTCATCAACTGACCTGAGACAGAGCCTTTGCTGATACTCCACAGGCAATAGTTTGTCATCAATACGGCTGCCCTCCTGGACAATTCTGCAGGAGAACTGATCTTCCTTCTTTGTGAAACTGTCCCTCTGAAAAAACATGTTTTTTCCAGGCCCCCAACTCTGGGTTTTTATTAGTGTTTTCCTGCGATTTGCAAAAGAGAATGACATGGAATGTTTTTTGATCTCTCTGCTAGGTGTACTGCAGTCTTCGGTGGCCTTGGTGGAAAAGGACTGAGGCCTATTTAGAAAGGTTTTTTTGGGACTAGAGGGCGAAACTACTGGGGAGTTGGTGAAAACTGAGCCATCAGAGCTCTCCAGGGAGCAGCTGGAGGATGTTTTGGGTAGAGAGTCAGTTGATAATTGTGAAGGTAAGCCTGCAAGGCGTTCCTCCAGTGCCTCCATCCATAGCTGTTTCTGCTGAACTGGAAAATTATCCTCACTTTTGTTTAGCCTTTGTTTCCTTATTGTGTCATCAAGGCAGTTCTGGAAGGACAGGTCTGACTCTGAGTACCTCCTGTCCATTGTGCTGATGTCATTTCTGAAATTAGTCAGGGAAGGGGCAGAGATATTTATTGGATATTTTCTGCTCACAGTAGCACTCCTCCCTTTGGCCTGCTCCATCTCAGAGGTACAGGGGCTGCCTTCTGCTTCAGGATCTGGGCTGTCATAGGCAGAGTCATTCTGATGAGTTGCACAGAGTTGTTCTGTGGGGAGAAAGCAGACATTAATTTTCACTGACCAGCTGAGAGAGTTCACTACACAGAGTTCAGAAGAGGGCTTCAACAATCTTGAACCCTCTGTGTTTCCACAGATATATTCACATATCAAATTCAATAATCTGGCCCAGCAGCCCCAGTCGGTGACATCCCCAGTCCATTCTCATACCTGTGGAGCTGTCTGTGTGCTCTGGTGACTCCTCAGCCAAGGCACAGGCAGGGAAGGCAATGTCCCCCTCAAATATTTCTGAGCAGTTGTCTATGAGGAACTCCACCAACACTGTCACCTGCACACAGAAAACAGCCCATTTCAGCCAAGACATACTGAAGATTCTTTCCTGACCCTGCCTGCTATCTTTGTACAGCACAGAGCAGGGTGGCTTCTGACAAAATCTTGGCTTAAAGTCCAAGGGTGAGTTCACTCTGGGGGATAAGGCCTGATGCTGCAGACAAATGGATCTGCCCCAATACAGACAAAACACCATCAGCCACAGCTTTGGCCTCGCTGCCCGAGGGCCCACAGGTGACAATTCCCACAGATGCTCCTTGCCCTCCACAGGCAAAGTTTGCAGGAGCTGTGCTGTGACTTAAGGGGCTGCAGGGNTTTCAGAAATCCCCATCTGCAGCTGAGTGTGTGGTTAATTATGAGACCTTGAATTACAAGGTCTTGACTGAAAGGCAGCATTGCAGCAGCCCATGTCCTGGAATAGATGGGGTGACATCAGGAGATGGCACTGGAGGCTTCCCAATGCTGTGGTTGTGCTGTGGGGCACCAACAAAGCACCCCCAGTCAGCCCCCAGCCCTACTGTTCCTGAAGAGCAAAACATGGTGGAGGTATCCATGTGCTCGACCTCACCCCCAGCAGATGTGAAGGCTCCATGTCAGTGCCTGTCCCAAAGCACCGTGACCGTGTTAGCTGAGGCACTGCAGCTTCTGCCCTCTTCCTGCATTGGTGTTCCATAAAGCAATCTGAAGTAACTTCAGGAAGTGCTGCTGCTGAAGCCCTCTAAACCAAACCCCATGGAGCAATAGCAAGCTGATATAAATAACAGGCTTTTAAATGAGACTCTTGATTTCGAAAGACACTGTTGGCCTCTGCCAGCCGCTCCATTACATTGGCACTGCTTGCAAAATTTCCTGGTTGAAAAACTTACTCTTTCAATTCTTCAATTTTTTCTTGCTTGCTTGGCTTCTCTAGAGCTTGCATCCATTTCTCATAGAGGTCAGATGATAGGAGTTTGGAGGGAATATTTCGGAGAAAGTCCTGCAAGGCCAAGAGATTTAGATGAAGTATTAACACTATCCCTGAGCACAGAGAGAGTATTACTGTCACCTGGGCTCTCTAGGAGGCAGGTTGACTTGAGCTACCTGACCATCAGCACTGACAGAGCAGTGCAATGCACAAGTGCACTTGCACTTATGTAGCAGCAGGATCCAGCTTTCAGTTGCTTTTCACTCACAAATCTCACTATTACTCCCTGGGAGGATGATGAGCAAGAGGACAAAGTGAGTTTCCTCAGGAAACCATCAGCCCAACAAGTAGGACTGACAATCAAGTAGAAAAGGCCAAACTTTCCTAAGCTTGAAGAATTCAGTCTGGCTTGCTTCTGGCTTTAGCCAAGAGTCCCACCTAGGTCAGCTCAGAGCACTGGATTGGGCCTGTGCATATTAGCAATGTCCTCCCACCAGTGTAGCTCAGAATTACTCACCTTCAAAACCACTGCCAGCAGGTGCACAGATTTGCTTTTTAGATCAACATTCCCGCCTTTGTTTAGGTCCTCTTTCAACTCCTTTCGTGCTTTCTCATTGGCAGCTTTTCTGAATATCCCTTCAGTAGAAGGTCCTTTCCTATACAATATGGATAGGAGATCCTGCAGGGGAAAAAATCAGACAGGAATGGAAGAACAGTTACTTGGATGAAGGAAGTTATCAGGTGAACATTTCTTTAGAAATAGAAGAAAAATTGTCTGGAGGTACACTGTACTCTGATTAATTCAGTATCTAGTTCTTGCTCCAAGTACATTACATGGGAAGTAGTCTTGATTTTCCCCTAACCCACCTTCTTTTTGAACTGATGAATTCCACTAACTTCAGTGGAGTCATCCTTGCTTACTTCTAGAAGGAAGCAAGGGATGGCTTAAATCTTAGTTCACATCCCCTCTCTCACAAGGCAGGCAAATACTACTTAGCACAAACAAATGCATATCTGTTGGAAAAGCCAATTCAGTGGAAGAACTGTTACAAGACCATTTTTATCCAGATGATATTGTTTAGGTATTTTTTTGTGACAGTCAATAGCTGAACACTTGTTTTTCGTGGAAATACAGAAATCCTTGGAACTTTATGCTGCTGAAGGATTTATTTAAATTACATATTTAAAACCATAGATGTTTATATTATGAAGCAGATCTTCCATTCCTGGTACTGGGTTCTCTACAGTCCAAGGTACTTCTGAATGTTGGATGAGCTGGACAAAACCCTCAGACCTGACTCTTTCTACACCTGGGATAGGCCCTAAGCTTATCAGGGGCATGTGTGTAGGGAAACACCAGAATCATCTCCTGGATGATGCAGCAAAAGTACTGGATATTCTGCCTCACACTTAAGTGAGAGTTATCACAGAATCATAGAATGGTCTGGGCTGAAAGGGACCTTAAAGGTCATTTCATTCCAATCCCCCTGCCATAGGCAGGGACACCTTCCACTAGACCCGGTTGCTCCAATTCCCATCCAACCTGGCCTGGAACACTTCCAGAGATAGGGCAGCTACAGCTTCTCTGGGTGACCTCATTACCCTCATAGCCAAGAATTTCTTCCCAATGTCCAATCTAACCCTGCTTTCTGTCAGTTTGAAGCCATTTCCCCCTTGTCCTGACACTCCAGGCCTCTGTAAACAGTTCCACTATAACGGTACCTCCTTACCTGGACTGGCTGGGGCAGTGTGTCATCTTCCCCACAGATAAGTGCCAGAGGATGGCCAAACAGAGTGATTTTGGCACCCAAGTCTAGCTGTCCTGAGGAATTTCTTTTGGTAAGGCTTTGTCTCAGAGTAAATGACTGCGATATCACATTCTTTCTTTTCTTTGTTCCATCTGCTGCAAGTAAAAGGGAAACAAAAGATCAATTTAAAATTAAAAAAGCCAACAGAGCACTATGTGGTCTTTCATCTCTGTGCAGTGCAGAGATGTATGTTGAAACAACTCAAACCAAACTGGGAGAAACTGAAAGACAACTGAGAGGTTACTAGGGAAACAACTGCCTAAACCGTAAAACTGTGGCCATACCCCTAAGGCCACCACCTTTCCTGTTTTGGGTTGGGCGTTTTTTACATTCTAGTCACTGTTTCTTCTTAGAGACTGGGAACATACAAGGCACAGAAATAACAACATTTATAGAGATTTTTGATATTGCAGTAGTTTCTCTGATAACTCTGAGGCAGATATGCCACTTGGGCAGCTGGGAATGGCAACAATTTTCATTATATGGTCTGATTGTGCCCCAGCCTTACGGCAAGAGTTGAAGTAGGAGCTCCTACTTTTTGACCTCTTTCACAGCCTGAAATGAAAACATGGCTCCAGCTCCGGAGCCAGCTCTAATGACAGTGCTCCTAGAGCTAGTGCTTGCCCCCCAGCCAGTAGAACATGATACCCGCTCCAGAGGATAGGAGCATCAGAGTAGGCACTCACTGGCTTCAGGATTAGAAATCTCTTAGCATGGGTTTTGCATCTACTTCATAAACAGGAGGGCCAGGAATTTGAAGATGATAGTTGTATTGGGGTGGGGTGCGCCTTTTTTTCCCCTTTCACAAACAGTGAGAGAAGGAACCTTTGGTGAGAAAGATTTCTAAAGGATTTGCCTTCTGCAATTTGCAATAAATGTCATGCCTTCTACTCCAAAATGAAGTTGTCTTACCCAGATGAGAAATTCTCAGGACCTCTCTTTGTGACTTAGCATAAGCTCTTGGTAGGTAGGGGCTAAAAATATTTGAGAAATTTTAGTGTAATATAAAATATTAGCTTCTGATACTCCTGAAAACTGGTCTGATATAGTGGTCTGCACTAAGTCTGACCCTGCCCTGTTAATGATCTGCTCTGGGTTGTTTACAGGTGCTGAGGTTTTGCATGGTGAAAAAAAACAAGTGCTGGTGCTGCTGCCAAGAGGGTTTATTTGCTCTGGTGTGCAGCATCTGGTGCAGTACTCAGTACTCGCAGTGCCACACCTCAGAGGCAACGCTTGAGTGAGAAAGAAACACATTTACTTCCCATTGCTACCAGGGAACACAATGAAACCTGGATCTGAGGACCAGGGAACGGGAATACAAGATCTCTGGCGCACAACACTGTCACCTCTGCCACTGAGCATATAGGAAAGAAGTAATTTGCAAATGAGTGGCACTTCGGGGCGTAAGCCCTCTCCTGGATGGGAGCTGTGGCTTGCTCTCCGGGAGGGGGAGCAGGCAGTTTCGGGTGGTTTTGCACAAGTGCCAGCTTGCAAATATTATATAAGAGGGCAGTTCCTCAGTTTGTTTTTGAAACTCACCATTTGAGAGGCAAAGTCCATCTTCATTATCTGCTGGGGCTGACAGGGGACATTTCTTGGCATCAGCCTGCAAAAAGCATGTTAGGGTTACAGAGCTGCCACAGTAGTGAGAGCCACCAGCAAGTTGCTACAGCTCCTCAGAAATCTGGGGAGGCTCTGGAGAATAACCAGACAAGCCCAACACCTGCTAAAGAGGTGCCCCTGCTCTGGACTGACACTGCCTTGCTGCCCGGTAGAGGGGTCTGTGGTAAACTCTGCAGCCACACACCCCAGTCCTGCCGGTAGGTCACAACCCTGCGCTCTTTCAAGCTGCGCTTTTGATCCAGAGAAGCCATAGCTGGACACAGCCTCCTTTTTGTGTCCTCCTCTGGCACTGGAAATTTCCTCCCAAACTCCTCTGGGGAGCCTTGATGGCTTTGAAGCCTGCAAGATCCCTGAGCAAAGCTCCTCGTGAGCCAGGGCAATGCACGGACTGCCCACAGCAATGCCCTGCTCCCTCTGCTCAGTGCAGCACAGAGCTGCCTTTGAAGAGCTCTGCCCGCTCCTGGGTGAGGGTAGGCAGCCAGCAGCTACTGGAGGAGCCACCTCTACTGTGCTAAGGTATCTCACACCAGTACCCAAGAAGGACCCAGGAAAATGTAAGGGCTGCTTACCTCTGTCTGGCACTCAATCAGACTCTCCATGTTCGCAGCATTTAGTGTCTTTGACTAGGCAAGAAAACAAAGACACTGTTTGAGTAACTGAATACTGTGGTTTAGAAATCAGAGCTTTTCAAAGTCACTATGTTGACAGAGCTGAAATAATTAAGATACTCACAGTATTACAGCTGCTTAACACTTTCATTAGGAGTTTGATCGGGGGAGCTCTGGATACTCTGGTTTCCTTCAGTCCTTTTGTTTGCCTGTTTGTTGAACAGGGAATGGACAAAAAGTCTTGTAAAACTGCACCCTTCTTAGCTTTCTCCTCTGCAAGCCTATCTAGCGTGTATGATCCTGAACCAGCAAGATCTCCCACACAAGTAAACCAGAAAGCGCTTCTCCAGAAGGGCATTCAGCCCTGCTGCCCTATGTGCTCCTGATTAAAACAAAATAAAAGCAGCTTTCCATTTTTAATCCATGCAAAAAATGAGCAACTGGTGACAGCTACGTATGGTCATTAATCTGCACACCCGAGGCTGAGAAACTGAATCATCTCTGCCCATGAGCTAGGCTTAGGAGTGGGTGCACCTCTCCCCCATGTATATTTTTGTACATCTCTGTGCAGCTGCATCTGAAGCTCTCCACTGATTTCAAACACGATGCCACAGATTTTTTCAAAGGTGGTACTTACCCAAGAAGTGAATCCAGCCAGAGCTCCTTCACCTCCTGTGAACTGCAGAGGAAAGGAGAAACAGCATCACTCCCCACTGCTACTAATCCTTTGGACAGAGGCAGGCGACTAAACAGTGTATACCACATGTGCTGCCTAATATATGCAGAAGGGGCAGGTGGAAATTCACAGGCAGGAAGAAGCATCATGGGGCAGGACTGAGACACTACCAAATTTCTGGCTTCCTCTTTCCTTTTAGAGGAGCTATTTTTTTGGGTTTCCCCCCCACCCCACCCCCCCCCCCGCAAAGCAAAAAAAGAAACTCTGGTAGCTGTTATGGATGGAAAAGATGAGACACTTGCCAGGTAAAGGTTCCAACTATCATCACCAGCATGAGGTGAGATGTGCAGAGGGGGCTGCAGTGTGGGCAGCTTCTCTTTACCATTAAAGGGCAGTGGGTACAGTCTGTCCTTTGGCTGCTCAGAGACATTAGATTTGGCAGTTTAAAGACGCACCACCAGATCAAGTTACACTAAGAACAGTGAAAACAACGGGGAGGTAGAATAGACAAGATTCAGAGAAATGTTTCTTTATAATTTTTTAAAAGCTAATTGCAACAGTTTACTGTGTACAAGCAGATGTAGTCACACACTTTGTCAGTACTAAGTAGCTCATAAGACTCTAGGTACTGGACATCTATAGACAAAGTGGTTTTATGTAGTAATTTAGTAATGTATGACAACATGTCATACAGTCAAAAAGTCTTGCTTAAAATAAATCCTTATAAGATATATTTGTGTGCATATATTAAAATTTGATTCAACTGAAGAGATAAAAAAAATCTAGGAAAAATCTACCCCTGCTTGACCTGTATCATTCTGTTGCTGACTGTCCCCCAACTTGGGCATATCAGGAATACATCACTCACTCTACCAGGCCTTTATGAAAATTCATTAAGATGTGATGTTAAATATATGATAGTATTTCTATTGATTTATTGAATCAGGCAAATTACAACCCTATTCTGGGTGCCAGTCTGCCGATCTTGGGAAAAGGAGGACTTAAGGCTGAGAGACAGGGTTGGGAATTCTTCAGTAGTGGATTTAGGTGAAAAGCACACTTTTGAAACTGTGGCCTTTCTGCTGCTTCCCTTGTGGATGCTCCATTTCACATGTGCAGAGGATGTGGCTGTCTTAGCACAGCGCTTTGCAGATGTATGTAATGGCTACAGCTGCTGCTAAATTCACCCTCAAAGCCATTCTTTGTGTAACCACATCAGACCTGGCCAGTGTAGTACTGACCCTGTTTCATGAGGAACAGAAAGATGATCTCCGTTTGACTCTGGAAGAAATCCACAGCACAAAATTCTCTTCTGGTTCGATAAAGATGTGTCCAGAAGAGCAAATGGAGACTTGCTCTGTTTTTGTGAGAGGAGTTGCTGTAGCTCACCTTTTAAATCCTCCTGAGGCCCATCATTTCCATGCTCCTGTAGTGGCACTGGTCTGGTGACTTGTTTAGGGCTGAAATTTACAGCAATCTCGATCAATTAGTCTGCAGCCCTGTGCATTTACCACTGCTCTTTTACTCACTGCTCTAACTGATTCTTTGTTAATTATCAGTCCCATGACATTTGTAATTTCCCAACTAAATTCCATGGGCTGCTGCACATGCTTGCAGAAATACTGTCATCCTACATCACTTTCTTCTGAGAATTTCTTTTGAGGCTCCTTGGCAGCTGCAGCACCTCTGCTGATAGTTTCAGTGGGATTCCTCAACAGGAAACATCTATTTTTCGTTATATCTGTTGAATGTATATCCAAACATACCTGTTTAAGTATCTCAGAGGGGACCTATGCAGTTCAATTCTGCATTGCTCTCACTTCCAGCACTCTCCACAGATGTATTTCTGAGCTCAGTCTGTTTCATGATTAAGACATGGAGCTGATCTGGAAAATGTGTGACTTGTGAAGAAAATGTGAGTTTAATGGGTGATTAGCCAGGCCAGAAGCTTAGATTACAGTTCTGGCACCGGCTGTACACAGAGCACTATGCTTTGAGTTTCCCAGGAGAAGATACAGTAATGGGTGGTGTGCAGCACACCACCAGATTGTCCACTGGGACACAGTGCTGTATGTCTATCCAATCAGTTCTTATCCATTAACAGTTGTGGGGATAAAATGGCTGTTGTATGTAGAAGGTGTGTGTATAGGCCTGCCTGCCCATATGAAAAACATTTTGATTTTTTTACCCTCCTGATATCATTCTTATTTAATAGCTCTTTTATGGTGTGTATCACAAACACTTAAATTGTGCTAAAATTACTTTAAACCAGCCTACTTTGTTACAAATAAACAGGCATCCTAAAATGCTATGGTTTGGCAGAGTAATTGTATGGCAACACAGAGGGAATCTCGGCTGTTTTTTTGAAAAGCAGTAAGCAAGCACATGCTGATTCCTGCCAGACACCGCAGAGCTGTGTGCAGGCTTCCAGGGTCAGAGGAGCTGCTCTCACACCTACTTGCCAGAGCAGCTTTACAGCTTCCCTGTCAGCATGGAAAAGGTAACACAGATGTAGGGCCCAAAGCCAGCCTCCACCCTGAATATTAACAGAAAAGGCCTGTCATATGAGATGTTTACAATTTAAGCTCCCTTATATGAACAACTTCTATCCCTGAGGAGGCTGATTCCACCTCTACCTCCCAGTTCTGCTTTGCGGACTTGAAATGTTTGCTTTGGTCTATTCTTCCCTCAGTTTGGTACAGATCTTACACCATGATGCATCAGAGCAATGTGTTTGTTGTACAACAGCCACTGCCCTGAGGCAAGGAGAACACATGGCAGGTGCCTTGGGTACACCTGGAGTTGTTTGCAGTCGATGTGTTTCTCCCAGGCAATCCCCGACTAAGTGAGTGCACTGTCCTTCAAAGACACTGGATGTTTACACAAAGACCAGGGCTTGGGAGAGGCAGTGGATTTGCAAGGGCTTTGTAGGACTAGCCTGTGTAGAAGCTCTTCCCCTGCTGTACACCAGGATGCTTCCCTCAGTTCTGCTGAAGTGTTTTACGTTCACTGGAAAGAAAGCAGGAGCAGGGAGGTCCTGCAGAGCAGCCAAGCCTGGGTGGATTGAGCCCTCTTAAGGATTGGTTTTGCCCCTCAAGATGTGAAGCATTTTCCTTATATAAGCCAGGACATCAGTTTGATGCCTCTGCTTCCTCTGGTCCCAGCCAGGTCCTTTCTCCTCCCAGACCATAGCTGATTTTGTGGTCCACTCTCAAGCCCTCTGCCCAACCAGTGTTTGGAGAGAGGGCTTATGTAGCACTTGCTGCAAACATGGACTAAATGGTGATTTTCCCCTTTGTGTGAGCTCCAGTCAAGCTAGGCATTTTCTCCTCTTCTCTTACAGTTACACTGTGGCTATGTGAGGGACTCTAGACCATAGCAATGAAAGAGCAACATCAATCGGCATGAGAAAGAAGTCAGAAGTTGACACTGAAAAAAAGAAATAAAGAATAAATCTGCTGTGACTGGAGACTGTCTGTTTCCTTCTCTCCTTATCAAACCACAAATGGGAAAACCCCAGCCACAGCTCACTTCTGTTTATTTCTACTACTTTTGCAAATGTTTGACACCATGGCTTTTAGGAAGGAGGGAGTGTGTGAATGAATTCTGAAACTCGCCTTTGCCCTCTTATCATACCAGTAAGGAGGCAGCAGGAGCATAGCTGTGAGAAAGGTACAGCAGAATGTGCCTAGAGCAGGGATCCTTTCAAGCCCATATAGAGCAGAAAGAGTCTTCATCAGTGCCTCTCCATGTGGAAAAGGGATTGTATTCCAGTTTTGTCTTCACTGCCACAGCTGCAGTCTCCCCAGGGAGCAATAGGAACATTTACCAAAATAAGGAAAGCAGTTGTGCCAAACTCAGAAAGCTGTTGGCTTGGTTGTTTTTTGGAAGGGAAAGCTCTGTACAATCTGTCCATGAACTCAAAGAACAAGGTGGCAAGTGGGTTCCTGGAAACAGGCCACATTTATAGATGCCTTCTGAAGGCAGCTCTGATTTCCTACCACTCTCCAGAGTGTGTTGTGGGATGCATAGGCATGGTTCAGGGTTTGGTCACAGAAAAGAGGTCAGACAGACCTTTGATCAGACCAGTCTTTACTTTCTACCTGTAAAAACTCAGAATAAGAACCATCAACCCAGCAGTGCTGAACTCCTACAGGTTTAGTCAGGTAGAGTCTGTGCTCATGCTAAATCTGCCTTTGGAAAGTGAAACGCAGTGTAAGTTTTTCCCAGCTCCGTTCAGCTGATTTCTATCCTGAATTAGATATCAAGGTTAGATTGCAGTGTGGCTTAGATTGCACCACCCTTATTGCACAGGAAAAAGTTACAGATCAAAAATAACACTATAAATACAGCACAGGGTGTATTCTGTGCCCTTCCCATGACACCATTTTGGTTGGATTTGCTTTGCAGTATCGTTTGTTTATTCTTTCATGGGTGCTTCCCCCAGGACTAAGTTGGCAGCTCTAAAGATTTTTATTCATCCTTGGGTGACTGGGTCCAGTGGATGCTTTTTTAGTTGTGGAGGGCAGGTGCATATGGGCCATTTTTCCAAAGCATCTGTGCTGTTGTTTGGCTTGCTATTGTAACTCTGTGGCACTTGGGAATTACTCATTCCTTTGGTTCCCTGAGGTGACTAGCCCAAAGGAATCAGGGAATTGAAGTTGCCCGTTGTTCCTGACTGAGCAGGTGCAGATCTAAATTTTTGCTTACTCACACAAAAATAGTAGAGAACGTGTGTAATTCAGTCTGAAATCTGTTCTTTTCAAGATTACTGGTTGAAGGTACTCAAACAATACTGAAAAGTGATATGCTTTTTTTTTTTTTTTTGTTACTCCACCAGGTTTTTTCACTTAATTTGCTTTTTTATGTTCTTCATTTGCAAATCAGAAACTGAGATGGGACTTTTTGCCAAGCTCATTTCCATTAGGGACAGATTATGCTATTTACCAAATACAGAGTGGTGTGAATCTTGATTTTGCTTTTCAGGATTAACATGAATGTTTTCTTTTAGATTTTTTTTTTCATGTAGGCTTGTATATCTCTTGTTTCTGCACCTTCTGTTTTGCATTGAATTTTAGCATCAAAATTATCTCAGATCTCAAAATGTGAATCAGGGGAAACAAAAAAGAACCTGGATTTGACATTGAATTCTAACTTGCATGTGATTTTCGGGCATAAGTCATCTCACTTTCACATTAAATATGATCTGTAGACTGACACTGGCCTAGGAGCCAGTCTGGAATAGACCAAGAAAACCTGGCCAAAGTGTAATTTGGGGTTTCATTGTACGTGTGTCCCATTGATACAAAAACTAGAAAAGAAAGGCAGGCTTGGCAATGCAAGACCTTACCACTGCCCTGGTAGCATGGGAGCTGCTCCAGGCATTGCAAGTGCCATGAACACAGCTGTTACCATAGGTGCCCAGGAGAAACAACCACAAGTAGTTGGATTTTGCCCATCATTTCTCTCCAGCTGGCTTCCTCTGAGCCCCAGGGGTTTGATGGGAACATCCCCAAACTCTTCATCATTGTTTTGCCTTTGTGAGTTTGTCATTCCTGTGTTGTCACCTGCTTCCTAAGTACTAAGTACAATTGCCTGTAACCAGATCCTCAACACCACTAAATTCACCAAGAATAGGAACTTTTATGACCGCACGTCTAGATTCCATTCTCCAGGCAAAAGCAGCATCAGGCAAAGCAAATCTTTCCAGGGCCAACTCTGCTAACTACAGCTGAACTCCCCTGAGCACATTTGACCCCATGCTTCAAGAGGATTATTTGTTGTCATGTGCTGTCCTTGTGCATGCACATCCACACACTGCAAAATAAAATGTTCTGTGAAGTTTTGGCCACCCATCAAAATCGAGATGATAAATTCGAAACAAACATCTCCATATTAGCTGGTGATTGCCATATTGTTGCTACTAGCAACAGCTGCCCTGTTAGTGTTTTAAATAAACACTCCACTTCTGTACTGCTATCCCGTTTTAAACCATGACTACCTTATGAGGATTTCTGAAAGCAAATGCTTCTCATGGCATGGGCTCTGCCTCCTGCTGCAGGGCATCACGAGGTCTCTGGGAGGAAGGGATGTGCAGGGAATGGAGGTGCCCACAGGGCAGGTCAGGCTGGCTTTGGGCACCAGCTCTGAGCAGCACAACTGGAGGGCACTGCGGGCTGCCATACCCAGAGCAGGGCAGGGCAGCCAAGTCCTCATCTTCACATTTGCAAAAGCACAGTGATGCTTCCAGGCCAGGAAAAAGGGAGAAATTCCCACCCTGCAGGGCAAACAGGAGCTAGGATATCCCCCTTGTGAGAGTGGGATCAGAGGAAGAAAAAAAGCTTTTGAGTTCAGCTGTTTGCCCCATTGCTGGAGAGGGCTCAGCTTGAAGGTCAGGCTGTTCCCTCAGGCCTGTGTTCCTGCAAAGTTGGCCATTAATTAATGCTGCTGACATGCAAACTAGGTGCTGTTACGGTGCCTTTACTTATTCTGCCTGTGTGTGCCTGCTCTGGACCCTGCATTTGCTTTCAGTCCTGCAGTCACTGCACAGAGATGACACTAAGGAGTATGTAGAGAAGGTACCCTGTGTGCCACAATGTCCATTTCCCTGTTTAGTGATGGTGGAAGCCTTAAAGGAAGAATTTGTTCTCCATTTCCACTTCCCTTTTAAGGTTTGTTTGTGTTTTGTTTGAGCTTTACCTTTTCTCCCACTTAGCAGAGTATGTTTCTTTAGGATTTTTTTCTCTGAAAACAGTATCTGTGTGTGTTCTTACAGTCACAAACTGCCTTACTGAGAAAGAGCAAGAAAGTTTGCAAGGGGAGGATATATCTTTAACCAGGCCAAATGGTACAGCTACAAAACCGTTTCTCAGGTCTGAAAAGAAATGTCTGTCTTCACTCTCAGGACAAGTTGAGAAGAAATGCTCTGAATTTTACTGGATCCATTGATCAGTTACATGGTTACTTGTTAAGAAATTATGCGATACCCCAGAAGTACCTCAAAAAGGGTCTTTTCAAAGAGAGATGTAATCCTCTTTCCTTTAGGCACAAAAAATCTCAAAATGCTAAGCCAAAAGATGTACAGTTCAGCAACTGCTGTAACATTTGTGTAAACTAAAGACCATATTTGTCACAGAGTCTTAGTTCTGCTTGTGCAACACTGTGAACCAATCTTTTCCTTGTGTAACTTCATTTAACTTAGTATTCAGAGAGTGAACATGAACGTTCATTATCCTGTAAGTTATGCCAAACTGAAAATGATGGTACATATGTCAGGGGGTCCTTCATCCATTTAGTAAGTGCAGGGCAAAGTGGCTATTATTGCATTATGCAAAAATCTCCAGAGTTTATCTTTCAAATTTACCTCCTGGAATCATTATAGCTCTATGTTACCACTTCCAATGCTATACTCAGCAAAACAGTGTTTGAAGATACAACATATCATAGTAATTGACACCTGTATGGGCTGTTTTAGGAGAGCCAGATTCCTGGAAGAGTTTGAGAGGCCTTTTTTATGTCCCAGTGATTGTTCCTCCTCCCTGCAACATTTCTATTTGCTTCCAGAACCAAATATTCCCACAGTTTTCTTTGGATGAGAGTGTGCTGCAACATAAACCTGTCATAACTGTGAGACTGACATGAATAAACAATGTAGATAATATTTTCATTCTGGCCTTAAAGGAACAGTCCTAATGAACGTCACAAGCATGGAAAAAGTCAGTACTTTAACAATTGAACATGCTTACTCAGCGCTCAGTAATCAACCCATAAATGTAAACAAGCTACAACACAGCAATCCCCCTATTAGGGAATTTTCAGACTAACCAAAGACTGTAATTGCATCCCTGTGCTGGGATTTTGTGGGTGAACTCTGGCAGATGCTTCAGTTTGATTTTCCTTTGATTTTCCACGCAGCATCTGAAAACTAGCCTGCCTTCTTTCTGCCTCAGTTTCTTATTAATAATGTGCTGAAAATAAAAGGTCACTGCACTGCATAAGGTGTTCTGATATCTTTTAGTGAAAACTGCTACATACAGGAGAACTCTATAAAGAGTTCAGCAGCTATTGCCTCTCCTGCCTCCTATGCACTACACAGCAAAGAGAAGACCTTAATTTTAGCCCTCCTGGCAAACCTTTGACAAATGGAAACATGTTTTGAAGTGCATCACCCATGAGAAAAATACATTTCTTTCTGGGCATGATTTGTTGGGACAAGAGCTGGTCCCTCCAAGGTCTTTGCAGTTCTACTTGCCACATCAGAATGCAGCAGTCACCTTCTGGCCATGTCACCTAGACATTTACTTTAAGCATTCAGCTTATCATCAGGATAATATAGGAAAATGTGACAACACATGATCATGTGACAATGAAATAAACATTCAATATGGTGACTGAACCAGCCATTTTATCTAGATTCTGTAATTAGAAACATTTCTGAGCATGAACTCCCCTCCCTTTGCCTGGCCTTTGGCAAGGGATCTGACATGGGACTCCAGCATGGTCACAGCAGAGGCTATGCTTTAGTCATCAGGCTGATAGTGAGAAATGGTGTCACCTGATGTCTACATGCTCCAGGAGGAGCTGCTTCCTTCAATGTGAGCTTGGGAAGAGCTGCATGGCACTGAAGTAATTGCAACTACTTCAAGCTGCTAAGAAGGTCCTTGCCTTATATATTCAACATAGAAGTGCTGAAGGTAAGAGGTAGCTGCCAATTTAACAAACTTCATATTTAATCTTAAAAAGAGTCACTGGGATGGTGACTGGATGGATATATGTATGAAGGTTGACTATTTGCTCTATATCCATCCCAATGACAAGCCAGTAAACACTCCTTTTCACCACTGTGACACCATCTGTGTGAATGTTGAGATGTTCAGTATGCCCAAGTATTTGATTCAGTTCATCACTTTGCTGAAAAGTGCACTGACAAGTACTCAGCTGAACATGCTGGGCTGGAGGACGAACTAAATACTTTTGGTACCAAGGCAGAAATCACTGCTTTATCCTTGTAATTAGTAGGTTTGTCTCTTTCTTCTACTCTTA
This sequence comes from Leptocoma aspasia, assembly GCA_013399835.1. NCBI lineage: Eukaryota > Metazoa > Chordata > Aves > Passeriformes > Nectariniidae > Leptocoma > Leptocoma aspasia. The sequence continues at coordinate 172,320 of VXAX01007519.1, read as the reverse complement.
TCATGAGCCAATGAAAATCATTGCATTTAGGCTTATGTATCACTTCAGAGCTTGAAATTCTGCTCTTTCATTTTCAGTACACTGGAGTACCTGGTCGAGAGACAAAGGCCCATTTTATACCCCACAGATTACTTATTTTTAAGAGTGGGGAAGAATCCAATAACAAATGGGAACAATGTTCTCTCTTTGGTCAACCACTGGTTGTTTCCTTAGCTTACCTTAGAGAATTTTGGCTGTGGTTTGGCTAGTGTTCTGTGTAGATAAGGTGATTTTAATGAAAATTAAAAAAAAACCCCATGCTTGTATTTTCCAGTTTAGTTTCTAAAGGCTGTATGATGTTGTACTTACTGAAAAAAAAATCAAAAAGTTTCATCAGCTTGAAAGTAGTTGCTTAATTTCTTATACAGAGGTAATCCATTAAAAGGAAATTACAGTCAGACACTGGTTGTTCTCCTCTCTTCCTTCTCTTTTTTATTCTTTACAATTGCTTAGCAGATCCGAGTTTTAGTTCCTCAAAATTCAGTTTTTGTTTGTTCTCTTTTTCTCAATGTGCAAGATGCCACCAGTCTTGCAGAATGAATTTTCCCGCCGAAACTGCCTTCTCTCACAGTGGTTTGTGTGGCTGCTTCAGCACCCATGTACATATAACCAAACAGGGCCCCATTCCTACAGCCTGGCTCTCTAGGCATCCCAGGTATGAAATACCACCATTCTGTTTAGGTGGTGTTCAAAATTAAACAGGGATAAATTTCCACAGAAAATGGGGAAAAAATCCCAGGCCTCTGTGTTTGGATTGTGGCTTTATGAGGGAGCACTTACAAAAGCCTGCTGTCATGAAATAGTCTTTCACTTTTAGTAAAATTTCTGTCCGCAAAATGGGGAATTTCCATTAGGAACCACAGAATGGAGGTTTCACAATGATACACATGTATGAGGCCTCTGCTTTGTATGGTATGGGTGTCATCCTAGTCCCTGTTCCTTGGAAGAGAAGAGGGTAGGGAAACAGCACATGCCCACTGGTGGGATTTTATCTCTTTTGCCACAACTTCTGCACCATCTCAGTGGGAGCAGGCTGGAGCTGGCCTTGGTGGCTGTATCCTTGTGCTGGGGAGTTACCATTGAGGGCTCTGGTGAGGAAGTGGAGCCAAGGACTAGATCCTCAAAGATACTTAGGGACCTATTGCCTTTTTAATCACCCACTCACCCCGAATTAAAATGGAAGCTTAGAATCTAACTGCCTTGGCAAATTCTGAATGAAGTTAATGTCAGGGAGAGGTCAGGCAGGCTCCAGCAGAGTGAGGTATTACTCCTTTCAGTTTGCTCTTCTTCATGACCACTGTGCACTAAGCATGGCTGAGATAAAACTAACCTGCATTTAGGCAGTGCTTCCCATTTGATCCCTTTTATTTTTAGTACCAGTGAAAGGTACAGGGAGTCTACCTGATGCAGCCCCCAAATAACCTCTATAGAAAATAGATGGTAAAAACATATAGCCATGACCTAGACTGCATGAGGTAACACAGAAGATGGGTTTAATATCAGGGTGGTTGCCTGGAATTCTAGGTCTGGGGACACAGAGAGAAAAGGGATATGGCTCAGCATCTAGGTTTTGATTTGAGATGTCACAGAAATATGGCATAAAAACATTGCAAAGCTGGGATTCAGAGATGAATTGCTCTAAAGTAAATGACTCGTCTCTAAAAAAAATGAGTATGATTCAAAGATCTAGTTCCAGCCAAAATCTTATGAATTAAGAGATTTCATTGTGTCCCTAGAGGAACTGTTCTGAATGAACTCTGCCTTGGACTAACATATGGGGCCACAGTAAGATGTTCCTTTAGTGCAATATCCTTTACTGTAAGTGGGCACTGGATCACTGATATCCTTTGGCACATCCTCACCATGGTACCATATGTATAAGCCTTTAACAGGACTTTGGCATGCTAATAATCTTGTGCACAGGCAGGAACCATTCCTTCTCCACAAACCTGTTGCATTCAAAAGGGATACATATGACCACAGGAAAATGAGGAAGGTATCATTTTCTTTCATGAGCACTGTTAAACTGCAAAGTGTAAAATACAAATCCCATTAAGGTCTTGCAGGAATTCAGGAGGTGTCGGGTTCTTCCCATATAATACACAACAATAACAAAAGGGTAGAGAAAACCAAGAAGCCACCCTATTGTATCATTTCATTATGGATAGTGGCACTTGCTCCTGTCATAGCTGATTTGTACTACAGACTGCCCAGTTGCCACTGGGCGTCCCCCCATTAATGCTGGCTAACCTGATTCCTACTAACCAGCTATCCTATGGGAGAGTGCATGTATGCTCACACTTCTCTCAACACCTCCAGGAATGGTTACACTTCAATTGAAGAGCAGCTAGTAACAAACCTTTGATGTACCTGCTGACTGTAGCTCTCCGTAGAAGGGGCCTAAAGACAGAGTGATACAAATACCCTTGCATTATTTTCTTTGACCCCGCTAGGCTTTTGGGGAGGTAGAAAATCCCAAACATTGTCAAAGACAATTAGGAAATAACACCACCATTTTCCTTCCACCCATACTGCTCACAGTATTCAACAGTAGTACCTTGCATTTAAACTGTTATTCCCAGCAGAAGTTCTTACTCTGCTCTTTTGTGCCCTGAAGTTCATCTCATTTACCTGCCTAGGTTCCCTCCAGCAGCATGAGTCCATACCACTCTCATGCCTCCCTTATGACAAAAGAAGCCTGGGATTCCCAGGTCTCATTTCTCCTGATGGTTTTGAAATAGGTGCTTTAGCCTGCCATGCCACTGGAGATGCCCTAAGCTGAGTCCAGATCCTCAGCTTTGCCCAGGGCACAGGGTGTGAAACACTCCCAGGACAGCAGTTGGGTTTGTGCCTCCAGACCAAGCAGAAAGCACGCAAAAAAGGAGAGCAGAGGCAGATCAGCAGATGGGATTGCACATGTCTGTACGGGCCTCCTGTGAAGGCTACATAATAGCAGGTGCCAGTGAGAGGATGTTCCAGCCCACTGTGCACTCAGAAAGTAATTACTGGTGACATTTCTTCACACCATCCTCCTCCTCAGAGAGGAACTGGCAGGTTCTGAGGGGTTTGTGTGTGGGAGGCTGATAAAACTAGAAGTGGGGTCTGCTTCAATTCAATGGATTAACAAGGAAGCAGGGACAAAACAGTCCCTTTAATCTCACTGGTTATAATAACTTTTAGACTTGCAACAATCTACAAGAGAGTACAGAAAGGTAAAAGTTTGCCCAGGTTCACCTTGCTGAGACTGGGGGCTTTTGCCCATTTCTCTAAGGCTGCTAGGGACTCCTGAGAGCAAAGGTTTAAGCATACAGAATGATACAAAGTGGGGGGCATAGAAAGCCTTCCACCAGGGCCATGGCAGCTGATCTGCTGAGTAACTGTCTACAAGGCACATCAGAGAGATTTTCTCTGCAAACCTGGTTCACATGACTGACAGCATGATAAGATCCATGGCAGTTGGTCGGTCTCTTGCCTCAACACCTAGTGGCTTGTTGTGCAAGGAAGAAAGTTTCCTACGGCTCAGATACACGCGACTTCTTTTCAATGAGCTCTTCACTTTTTTGCCAGTCAAGTGACACAGCTTGACTTGTGTGTTTCTTTTGAAAGCAACTGTGTGCATTTTGTTGCTTGAGAAATTTGCTGAACTGATCATTCCCATGACCAGAATTCTCTATTTTCTGGGACATGCTAGTCATCATTGCCCCACCGGGTCTTCCCCTAGTGCTGAGATGACCATTGCTTCTATCATCCTCACAGCAGCTGACTGACTTAGTGATTACAAACCACAATATACTTGAAAAAGTCAGAGAAAGGTTTCAGATTATTTGGTAACACAGAGAAGAAAGGTTGTCACAATCATGCCTCACTAACTAGTATTCAGTCAGCCCAAAACAAGGCAAAAATTCTCTTGGACCCCTGGGAAACAGTTATTTCTCAATACCACCTGTGGGTGACTTCAAGCTATTTTTTTTTTTTTACATTTTTCTCTTGGGGCATTTCAACCTTTCACAGATGACTTCCTTTGGAGACCTTCAGAAACTCAAAAACACACACGCACACTCTAACACCTGTATCCATCAGCACAAATACAAATAACTCTTCTGTGACATAACGCTGACACTCATCTAAGTTGCACTTTAAATATGCTGAACATCATTTATCAGTCCAAGTCACTGGGGCACATTCTGTGTCTGGCCATGTTCCTGAGGTGCCTCAGATGAGAGCCCATCAGATGAGAGCCTCATTTGATTGCAATGTTAGAACAGCAGTACCTCTGCCATCCTCCTCACTTCCAGGACAAGAGACAGATGGAGAATATGGGTTTTACAAGGCAAGGTGAGAAAGACATGACCCAAGGCAGCTTCATTCTTCTCCAGCTCTCCCCAAATCCTGGCTGGTCCCCAGGACCACTGCCAGCCAGCTCACAGACCTCTCCATGCTTCTTCTTTTCTTTGCAGTATGAGGTATCATCAGAGGCAGAGCAAAAGCAATTAAACAAACAAATCTTCTTTTCAGAGTAGGAAACTTAACCTTTTGCAAATATTTTCTAACCTGGAAGACACTGAAGCCAGATACCCAAGCCCCAGGGCAAGGAGGAAGGTCAGGGAGCTCTAACTGGTTCTCAAGACACCAGCTGCCATCAGTCTGTGTACTCTATGCTGGGAAGTGCAAACAGTGCTCCCAGCCTTAGGAAGGTCTTCCATGGCTATCAGACAACCCTGGATGCACAGGCACTGTAACAGACAACCTCCTCTGAGCTGATGGTATTCTAAATTTATCCCAAATTGAACAAGAAAACCCGCATTTTGAGGAGGCTGGCCAGAGTCTCTCTGAGTATTATTACCTTTGTTTCCTGATAAAAGTGCACTGTGTTAGGAAAAAGCTAACAGGATCAATCCCAATAAATGCAGACATCCATATACACAGACAGGCAGCGTTTGTGTGCTTACATGATTCTGTCATTTTAATTGGGGAAAAAAAATGGGGACATCCCAGGCACATTTGCAGACTACATTTATAATTCACATCAATAATACTTCTGAGCCATACAGTGTCCATTTAAGGGGACTACCCTGACCTTTCTCCATGCTGACTGTGTTGAGGTGTCTACAGAGCAAATCCCCAGGCAACACCTACTCTGAAGGCTTCTTCATTGCAGTCTGCTCCTCAGGGGCTGTGGTTTTCTGAACAGCCAAACACAGTCTCCTTACATTGTCTTTAAAATATACTCAAGGATGGGGAAGCCCAAAAAGTCTGAGTTACAGAAGCATTCAGTAAGAATGGCATACCCTGTGAATGAGACAAGCATTTGTATTAGCTCTGGAGGTTTTAGTAGCATCTTTCTACTTCCTGATTTTAAAACAACTTGGGGAACTTCATTTCTTGGGCTATTTTGGAACTTCTGCTTGTAATTGTGATTGAAACCAAGGTCTGTGAAGATGTGTGGTGGTGGTAAGCCCCTACTGATGACCACAGCAAACCTCCATACCCAAATACTCAGCAGCTCATGGAAGCCTTGAACACAGTTGAGTTTTCAGCTTGGGCTATTTTGTTGGAGAAAACTAGTGTACATAAAACATAAGAATGTAGGAAATTAGCAGACTGGATCATTCTCCTGAGCCACCTAATCCAGGTTTCTATCTCTAATGGCAAATGATGCTACTTGTTTCCGAAATAGTGGCAGATCTCATGCCTTTATAAGAAGGTTTTTCTTCCAAGCCTCTAGTTTATTAATTTTATTTACTCTTGAGAAAAGCATATAGGAGTAGGCTGATTTGGTTTCTTATTTAATTGACTGTTTAAAAGACTGTTTTCCTAGAAAAAGTTGGAATAATAGTACACTGGTAACAATTCCAGTTTTACCAGTACATCAGCTTCTGTCCCTATGAGCAGAAAAGCAGAGAATTCAAAAGAAAGATTGCTGGTAGGGAGTCAGAGAATCCTTCTGGGCACCTTCTACCCTCCAAAGTAGAATCACTTAACAAACTTTTGTCTAATCCATGCAAGATGTCACACATATGCTGCCCTTTTGCATTAGATCTTGGCAGTGGGACCATGAGCTTGCTGCCCTTGAAGGGAGAAGAGCCTTATCGTGCCAGAGCCTCTGCTTTTCACACCACTCTCTTCTCTCAGCCATATACAGAAAGATACTTGCCTTGGTTGTTCTCTGTAAAGCAGCATATAGTCATGTTAAAGAATGGGGACATTCACTAAGTGAATGTGTTCTTTTATTGCATTAGTCTTTTCATGCAACCAAAGCAAGATGAAAAATGCTTGAATGAGCTTACAGTCAAAATTCTTTGTTTAATTACTCTATTTCTCCCTCCAAGGCACCTTTAAATGACACTTTTTTGTGCTGTCTCCTAATGAAGGTAGATGAAAACATTTCCATTAAAAGCACAGCCTTTCTTCTTTGAGTGTCAGCTTGGTTGCCATTCACTTTCCTCTGTCACCCAAAGAAGCAACCAGGAAAAATAAAGACAATATTTCCAATTTCCAGTAGCCCTGTCAGGAAAAAAACAATAAAATGGGAAAAAAACCCCAGCACCAAACAAACTCCAAAGAACCAGGAAAGACTGCCGCTCTTTCTTGTGCTTCTCAGCAGGGAAAAAAAAAAAAACAAACCAAAACACAGACCTATATGATGGTATCACAAAAGTGGCATTGCAAATTGATTTTAGGACTTCTGCCTTTGGGTGCCTTCTAGGGAAATTTCTCATGGGAAGTGCATCTGATGCAGTAATACAATAACTGAACAATAAGTGAAACTTTTTAAATTACTCTAAACAATAGAAATGAAAAACTATATCTGAACTGGCTTTAAGAAGAAATTAATAAGTATACATTTATGTATTTTTGTTCTTTTTCAGTCATCTCTCTCTGATAAGTCACTTCTCAGCAGACATGACTAGCATTGATGGGAAGCAGAAGATGCTCTTTAATATGTCCATTAGTAAGACAAATACTGCAATTGAGGCTGAATCAGTAGGTGCAGACTTTGTTATTTCCCACCACTTCAGACCGATAAATTAATTCATCCCCTGACTAATTTAAGAAGTGTGGGCTTTGTGAAGAAGTTTGAATGTAGGAGGAAAGCAAAAAGTCAGTGAAGTGCAGTGGTCTGACTGACCTGTGTGTGGGCTGAATGTTTTGCCTGTGAGAAGAGAAAGGGTGTTCAGGGGTCTTTGCAGTTTAAGACTGTAGCAGAAAGTCTTTCAGAAAAGTTGGTATATTTTCTTCTCCAAGAATTTAGGGCTTAGGCTGATAATTTTAGCCAAGGAAAGGGTCTTTCTAAGAACCAAACCAAATTCTTTGGGCCCTGGAGAATGATCAAAATCCATTTCTCCAATGCTGACAGGAAAAGAAAAATGAGTCTGATTTGTAGTGGTGCTTTTCTAAATATGCAACACAATTACCTGGGCAGGACACAGGAGGGTGCCATATTTTTTCTTACATGTATGAGCTTTAGATTGTATGCATGCAGAACAGTTAGGGGAAAAAACAAAATAATCCCAAACCCCAACCAAAAACAAACAGCAGGTGCCAGGAATATCATACTTCATAACTCATTCTGTGCTTGCTAGGGTACAGAAAACCTTTCCTTTTATTGCTTCAAAGGAGCTGTCCTGGTCCACTGGGCAAAATTATTTGCACACTAGATTGCAACACATCCAGCTGGCACCTGTTTACAGTTGCAGCTTTTTCTGAATAGTGGTCTACTGTGTCCTAGATTCCTGCTGGTGGTTTTTTTTTGTTTGGTTTTTTTTTTTTTTTTTTTTTTTTGTGAGGATTTAGAGTNTTTTTTTTTTTTCTTTTTTGAGAGGATAAAGAACTTTAAAACCATTGTTCCCCTCAGGGTGCCTGGTCTACCCATTTTCCTCTTTCCTGTGAAGCTTACAAAAAAAAAAAAAACAAGAGCTGGGACCCTGAAATTAGCACTTCATGCAGCAAATGGGCTAGAGAAACATTTATGATATGTGAAGCAGATGAAATGCATTTAAATGTTGAACTTAATCTTTTTTGTGCTGTGGACTTCCCTAGAGTTATGCTAGCAGTCCCCCCCACACTAAAACTGTCCAGGGAAATTCCCTTTCTGCCTTCAGTGTCCTCCTGAATGATTATATTTCAAAGTTTCTTCAAATTAAAGAGAGATTCTGGCTCTCTCATTTCCATTTGTTTCAAAGGATCTGCTCATCATATAGCATCTGAACCAGAGACTGTATTACCAGGGTCTAAGTGGAGAAATTCAACCAGAAAAGTAGAGCTGGAGAAGGAGGAAAGCTGCCCATGGCTGAACTCCAGTGGGGAAGAGCAGTGGATATCAATGATTTCCTCAAGGTGAGCACAGATTTTATGCAAGTTGCTCTCCTGAAGTGAAAGCTTGTGTCCTTCATGTATATCAAGAAACATCAGAAGGCTGATTTGAAACTCATTGATGAATGCTTAAGTGGTAGATTCACTGAAAAGTTGTCAAGCACTGGAAGAGGCTGCCCAGGGAAGTGATGGAATCCCCATCTCTGGAGGTATTTAAAAGATGTGTAGATGAGGCACCTGGGGACGTGGTTTTGTGGTGGGCTTGGCCCTATCAAGTCAAGGGTAAGACTCAATGATCTTAGAGGTATTTTCCAGTCTCAACGATTCTTTGATTCTACAAAGAGTCAAGTGACTGTTTTGATAAGGAAGAGTTACTGTGCCAGTTTGTTATGTACATATAGAAAGGCTGGGTTTATGGTCTGAGGGTGGGCACGCTCGACTGACTCCCCTGTTGTTGATGTCACCATCAGCATGATTATTATTGACCTTGCTTATTATAGCACAGGGCCTGGGGCTCAGCCAAATCAGAGCACCACAGGTGACACAGGAACCAGGTTTCTGCCTGGCACAGCAGGTACCTGAGGTCTGCAAGGAGGTTACCAGCTTTTCAAATGAAGAACCTGCTACCAGTTTCCTGGGAAATGTTTTTATATCCTAAGCATAACAGCCTGGAGAGTTGAGCCCTAAGCAGGCTCTCTGAAGTTAGGATGTGGGCAGACCCCCTGGGGGCACTGACATGCCCATTAGCAGGTCCAGGTTGATGAGCCAGGTGCTGCTACCCCCAGCCACCTATCCATATGTGAGCCTCCACCAGGGCCAAAGTGGTGAATTTGCTGAGGAAAAATAGGTGAGGTTTGTCTCTGCACAAATGAAGGGAAGATTGAAACTGTTTTAAAAATGACTTCTGCATCATGAAAGGTTTAACTGAACATAAAATTCTTTCACTAAAAAAATAGCATTTCTTCAGCTGAACACCAGCTATTCAAAATGTGAGACTTCTTACAGTTCTTCCAATTTCAGGACTGAAGTTCTCAGCAGCCTGCCAAAAATAAGATTTTGAGCAGCTGTTCTTAAGAAATCAAGCTCCTTTCAAGTTTCTTCTTTAAGCCAGCTCCAAAAATACCTGTTTGATTGGTTTGGTGTGGGTCAGAAGCGGAGTTGCAGATTTGCCCAGCTCACTGGTGGTTGGCTCAGCATGGCTCCAAGCAGAGACTGACTTTCACTTTCAGTTTGGCTCTGAGCTCACTCACGCAGAAGTTAAACTTTGAGAAATCCCCAAACACAAAGCCCAGCCACGGTACTACAATTAGTCAAGTGTAGGATTTTCCCATTGTCTCTTTATAACTGACTGCAAAGTTTCTTGGGGTTTTTTGTTATTTTTCAAGAAACACTTAAGATGGGGGGTTTCAGGGATTATTTTTAGTTATATGAAAAAAAAATATAAGAAGTAAGAAAATCCATTTTACTTGATATTTGTGAGAAATAATCAGTAGGGTTACTGCTGTTAGCAAAGGGGAGATGGTTTCTCATTGCTGGGTTTCTGGGAAGCTGTGATCCAAGTTCACCATGGCTCAAACCTTACAGCTGTGGAAAACCTTATAACTGTGTGTCTGGCTTTAGTTAAATATTCCTGCTTGCCCAAAAAAGTGAGGAATTGTCTCTCTAGATGCATCTGGATGTGTTTTGTCCCTTTAGATGCTTATTCTCTTGCCACCCTGCAACCGAGCCTTAATTTTTGCAATGAAGGTCTCTAAGTGACACATCACAGTCATGTTCTGAGCTGGGAGAAGGGCCAAGGGTGAGATCTGGCCTGGGCCTTACAGAACTGTGTGAACAACACTTTGAAGAGGTTGGTGGAAACTATGCTTAGGTGAGGACTGCAGGATGAGGAAATGTCAATCAGAAGAAACACATTCTTTTTTCCATAGGAAAACAGGTAGCATGAACACAAGATTCATCCACAAGGCAAGGAAATAGTCCATGAAATCATCTAGTCTGGCTGCATGTCCACACTGGAATTTCATCTGCTTAGTCTGAGAGCAAACCTAGCCAGCAATGTAGTTCAAACTGTGGTTCACTGTGGTTCCAACTTTCACAATGGCTTATTAACAGCATGGTTATTTTCACATTTTATTTTTCCCAGTTTGCACAGCTACCTCTTCTTCTAACACCAATTTCACCTACTTCCAAGACCTCCATCTTGCAGTTGTTTCCCCTACATGAACACATCCACACATAACCGAAGTCATCATCTGCTCTTCCTTTTACTATGTTACTGGGCTGATATCCTTCAGATTCATTCTGCAGGCCTTTCTCAAACCCTTCTGCAGTTTTTAAGGGATCTTTCTGCATCAAGTTTTCAAATCCTTTAAAAAATACAGACACCAGTGTGTCAGATGTCCTTCAGTCCCACTCTTTTAAACACTTTTCTAACTTGAAATTAATCTCCTTGCTTCTGCTAATTGCTTTATATATACCCAAAGGTCACATCAAGCTTTGAGTATATAAAAGCTTCCTTACAAGTGGTTGTCTGTAGTAAATACCTGAAAGATGCTTTAAAACAAGTTACCTGTTCCAGTGTCCATCATACACCTTAATTAAAGCAAGATATGGACCATGGACACACTGAGGATTACTCCTTAGGAAAGCTGAGGCCAGGTGCCATGGGCCATGCAGACGCTGGTGGACAGGTCTGTCCAGAGATGCTGTGGACCTTTGGCTGCAGGAGAGTTGGGGACAGCTTTCCCATGACTCTGGGGATGCCAGGAGCCCCAGAAACTTTACACCCCTTGAGCTTGCAGTCTCAAGGAAACCCAAATTCATACCCTAGTAGAATAATGTTGATAAAACTCCTGTATACAGACATAGAGTGTAGAGATTGACTCACAGAGTATACAAGTCTTTTTGACCAACAGCATTTTTAAGGGCATGCACACAATGGGTGCACAGTGAGGACAGGATTAAGGTGTCCTCCTGGATGAGTTCTGTGGGGTCAGACAGTACAAGAGGCTTAGAAATACAATACTTGACTATATATTTTTTTTTTTCTGGATTATATTATTTACTAGGAAATAGATGCAATGAGTTTGGCTAAAATCCCTCCTCCTAGCCAGAGGTGGGCAACTCAGTGGGACACCATTTTGACATTAAAGTAAGTGGAATTTTGCTTTTATGGCTGTAACTGATTTAAAATTAAATAGTCCATCCACTGATGTATGAGTGTTGCATGGGAAGCACCAACTCATACTTTATCCTCCCCTGGGAGCTCCTCAAGTCCCTTGCTTTTCACTGGATGCTTGAAATCTGAGCAACTGCTATTTCTTTCACGTGCCAAAACCAGGAGCATTTCCTCAGGCCACACCTTTATGGGATTAATTAACTTCCATGCCCATGTCTCTTCTTATTAATCCACCAATATATGTGGAGCAGTGGAACTACTGTGACTGCACACCAGCCCTGGTTCCTTCAGTGCCTGGGTTTTAAAAGGTCTAATTATAGGCTGGGGGCCTGCCACTTAGTTTTCCAGTAGGGGACAATAGGAAGTGAGTGCTGTCTGAAATGAGAGAGGAGAAGAGGATTGTGCTTGAGACTGTAGCAGGTGTGTGTTGCCACATAAAACTCAGACACCTGGTCCTGTCTGCAGTGCACCAGGGCCCTCCATTGGCTTGGGTGGCCTACAGACACCTGCACTTGCCCTGAATGGAAGAAAGGACATTCACCTCTGCAAGCTGTGGGTCCCTCCATGGCTGCAAATCCTCAAGTGAACTGGGCTGAGACCAACTCGGGATCTTGTGCCTTCCAGTCTGCCCTTCCTCACGCAGGGTTAGAGAAGTGCAGATGTATTTTCTATCTCATTGACACCTGGTTCCCATACCAGGTAACACTCAAATCTTCAGGGACCTCAAAGAGAGCAGAGTCAGAGTGACACAGTGTGAAGCAAGCCTCCAAGGCAAAAGGATGTTCTCCTTCATCAGCCAGCTGCAGCTTCATCTGCTCGTTGCCTGCCTAGCTCACTCTTCCTTTGCAGGGCAGGTGACAGGGTGACGTGTGGAACGAAAAACATAGATGATGCTCCAGTAATCCCCTCTCTCGTGCAACAAGAGCACACCCACATACACACTGCTTCCTCTCCAGCCCTTGCTTGCTGTGCCAGCTGAGCTAGCAGGGAGCTCAAGGCTGCCAAGAACTGCAAAGGTTTTGCTGCTTTGGTTGACATTTAACTATTAATCAATTTTGTGGAGACTGAAGGGAAAGGTGCTGTTTGTGGGAGGTGATGTGTGGAAAGGAGAAAGAGTGGGAGTAGCAGGTGTCATGCAGTAAGAGCTGTCTGAGCACGTTTACACATTTTGACCTTGGCTGTCTTAAGGACAGAGCCCTTCTGGGTCCCTCACAGCCATGTGAGGCTACAGGCACCCATGCTTGGCTAAACCTGGGAGCTAAGTATTCCTGGGCCTGGTTAGCAGAAGATTGCCTGGCAGAAGGCACACTGCATAACTGTGTGACTGAACTTAAAAACCCTGCCAAATGTGAGACCACAGGCAGAGAGAGAGTGGGAGGAACCCTCTGGTTCTACTCTTGCTGGTGGCAAAATAGTCCATACAGATTGACATCATGGCACAATTCGAAGCTGATCTCCAAACAAACCTGGAGACACCTCACCCTGATGAGATGAGACTTGCCTGGCTCTCCTAGCTTCAATAAACATCCAAGACTCTCTGTTGAGCAAGGGAAGGATGAGTGTTATGGTTCAACTCAGCCCTGGGGCTTCTCATAGCATTGAGATGGCCCTGCAGCCCATTGTCTTTCCTGATCTCAAAGGTGGCCATTATGACAGTGTCATAAGTGAGCTGCACAAGGACGTGCCAAGTGCCTTTGCATTGGGGTAACAACAGGACTCAGCTCTCATCTGCTTTTCATTCACCCATAAATCTCAGTATTTCTCCCTGGGAGGAAGCTGAGGAGGACAACAAAGTGAATTGCCTCTGGGCATGCAGGAAACCATGTGGGATTGGAAGTAATGTGGAAAAGGAAAATGCCAAACTTTCCTAAACCTGAAACATTTAGTCTGGCTTTAGCTTGGAATACTACCTAAGTCAGCTCAGGACACTGGAGTGGGTCTGTGCAGATTAGCAATGTCCTTTCATGGCTGGAAAGTGGAGAAAGGAGCTAAAGAGACCAGGGCTGCACTGCTGGCACAGCTGGGCCCTGCCCACACCCTGGGCTCAGGGCAGAGGGTGGTTCTTCACAGTGTCCTCACCTGATGACTGGGGAGATGCGAAACACTGACCACAGGAATACTGGCATGAGCCTGTTTCTGTGGTGACCTGGCATGGGGAAGTCCATGTTTTTGCTGTCCAAGGTTATCACCCTGCCAAGCAAAGGAAATCTTATCCAAGCTGCCTGCTGGGGATGTCCAGCTTGTGCCAGTTTCCAGATGGCATCAAGATGCTGTTGGCAAGGGCTGGCTGCCCTGGGCTGAGCTGTGCTGTGCTGGGAGCACCTGAGCAATTTCTGAGAAGGACAGTCCTGTTTGAGTGGTGGGGAAAGTCCTTGACAGCAACATGTTTGCTAGCAGAGCAGGTGCTCTGGTGAGCCCCAGGAGATCTCTGGGGCTGCCTCATGCTGCAGAGGATGGGAGGGTCCTGGATGGAGGCTCTGGAGTGCCCATGTTCTGCATGTCCGGCACACTGCCGGCTGGGTAGCCCACCCTGCAGCAGCAGCAGCACGGGGGAGCTGGCAGGCATGAGTGTCAGCCTCAGGACGCCCACAGCATGTTTCCTTTCCAGCAGCAGACAGGATGTTAGCTGTCATGGGTTAATTAGCCTGCAATGCGATGCTCCTGATTTCCATCAGTGCGTGTTTCTGTTTGAGACTCTCTTCTCAGACCCAGTTTTTAACAGGGTCACAGCACTGAAGCCCCCATCCCTCTGTAGTCTTCTCTAGGTGCAGGTTTTTTTATTGTAATTAAGAACTCTGTATTCTACAAGCATCCCATGAGCACCACTGGCCATTTATGGAGTTTGTCCAGAGGCCTGCAGTGCTGATGGACACAGCTAACTCCTAGGCAACATTGCACATGCAGCTGCACGTTCCTTGTGGCACATAGATAGGAATAGCTGTGTGTGTGCAGAAAGGTCATGAAAACCTTTTCTGGCTCACCACAGAGTTATTCAGAAGTAAAATGAAATTATTAGCTGTTTAGAGATAAGCTGTTTACGACTAAGGCTTGGACACATAATAAAAGTTTTACTGTCTTAAACAAGATGTGTTGGTGCCCTGTGTGGAACAGCTGTTCAGGTCAGCTGTGAGGGCAGCAGCTGCTGCCCAGAGCTGGGTGTGGCTTGTCACTGGCTACCTCATGAGCACTCTGCTCCCACCAGTCCACAGGTGAAACAGAGCAAATACTCCTAGGTTTAATTCCAGTGGGAAGACTCCAGCTTATTTCAGGCCCCATCATGCAGCATTGTAATGCAGAAATAGCAGAACTGGTACCAAAGCACTCACCAGCCTTTGCTGCTGTTTATAACTTCCAGACAGGGAATGATGTTAAATGGGAACAGGGCAGTAACACCTGAAGACCCTCCAGTCTTTTTAAAGCTGCATGGATGCCTTTATGGTCCATTGCAACTTGGACACCTCTGGTCACACGGCTGTGTGGGCTCTGCAGGCCATCCTGCTGCGGGCTGATCCCTGGCTGGGACACGCTCCCAATTCAGCCCATTGAACTCATCTGATCAGAGCCCACTGGGACTGGTAGTGGATCACAGATATGTTTGTGGCAACATCAGCCAGTGTCGGGGCAATATTGTTTCAAAACATATTTACTTCCTGTGGTTTTGGAGTTTATTGAATACATTTGGGTTGCAGCTTTCATGAAATTGTAAATTATCAACAGCACAATGAGGAATTGCACCGGCCAAGTTTCTAAAGCTCACATTTAAGTTAGGTCATAGGTAGAATAAAAGTTTAAAGGTCTCTATCAACAACAATGACATATTTTTTCCACTGAGAAGCTTTTTCGTTTGGGTGATATTTTCAGTGTTACTTTTTTTCAACACAAATGTAACTTTTACAAAGAAAGCAGACACATTCTATAATAGTGTCAGCCAGCCTCTGAGTGTCTCAACAGTACAATTTCTATGAATTGTTTTGAACCAACCCACATAGAATAATGTATCCCCAAAAGCTAGATACATTATTCTATGTTTATAAATAGGTCTGTTTTCACAAAACTCTTTCTCAAGAAAATTGCTCTTAATTAATATGAAGTACTTTCACTTCTTACTTGTATTATAAAAAGAGAGGGATCCTGCATGGATCCGAGTCCTGTTATGCTAAGAGTTAATAAAGAGACAAATCTTACCCTGAAAAAACCTCATCTTTTGGGTTTGCTCCAAGTCTCTGCAGTCTCTGATTGTCTTATACCTACCTCCAAATTAATCAGCCCCATCACGCTATCGAGTTTTAACTTCTCCATTCCTCACCATATCCTTATCCTTATGAGGAAAGGCAGCATTATTAACCCTGCATTACAGATGGGGACTTATGGTGCAGAGGTGAAATGTCATGCTGAAGGTTGCCTGAACCAGAACAGGGGGTGGATGCCCACTCTTCCCCTAAAAAGCAGCACCCTGACTGCTATGCTTCCACTCAGCTGGTCCTGTGATTGTATACATTTTTGTTCATTAGTTTCCCATTGGTCAGTCTATGATAAAAACTCACAGTAGTGTTATCAGCTGGTTACACAAGGGAGCTAAAACCTTTAGCTAGTATAAGAGCACAAAGGATGAAAAATGGAAGTTAGTAAAAGTGAATGAAGAGAAAAGTGAAGGGCAAGAGCAGTATGGCTGTCAAGGAGTCGTGGGAGGGTATGGAAAGGAAATTGAAGCTTCAAGCTGACCCATAAAACTCTGTGGTGTTACCAGCAACCTCACTGATTTCACCTTCAGAGACTGTGTTTTGCAGTAACCTTCACTTGACTCATTGACACCTGCCCACTTCAGTTCTGTGGCCAGCCAGAAACCTTCCCACCTCCTTTAACCATAGCCTTCCACACAAGGGTCTCTGCTGTCAGCCCCCAGGCTCTGCATGACTCACCCCCTCTGCATCTCTGCAAACACTTGCTTGAGCTTTCTCAGCTTGCCATGGCAAGAATAAAAAGGCAAATAAATGGGGTTGCATGATGACAGGAATCAGATCTTCAGTTTTGGGACGGGATCCAGAATCTCTGCAGGAGAGTTCAGGACATGCTGTGCCTCCCTGCTTGGACCTGGCTGCCTGGGCAGGAAAAGGAGCCAGAGTAACACAGAAACGACCACATAGAGCCCCAGCTCCCTCACCCCTTGCTCTTTCAGTGTGAAGAACCCCCCAAAATTATGTTTCCATCCACAAGGAAATGCAGTGCTATCTTCATTATCAGGTTGGAAATCAAGAGTGTCATCAGTTAAATTACTTTCCCAAATGTCATACTAAGGGCTGCAGATAAGATTTGCTTCACTCTCCTGAAAGCCAGTTGAGTGTTGCCTTCAGCACACTGCTCCTCTCAGCTCCTGCAATTGCATCTGCAGTCATGGCAAGAGTTGGTCTGGGTCCACTGACATCTCCAACATGACATCAGTGGAAAACTCAGTGAAAAACCTGTGGGGTAGGAATCCTGTCCCCATGAATATTTGAAGAAGATGCACATTAATTAATGTCTTCCCTGTCAGGAGTGGGCAATGAGGTTAGCACTGAATGAGCAACATGCAAACAGCCTCAGAGGTACACAAGATGTCTAGTACAAATTAAACATCAACTCTCAGAAAATATCCTCTAGACATGCCAAGGAATAAGTTTCTTTAGGGTCTCAGTTTGTTATTTCCTTTAAAGAAAACAGTTTGCCTTTCTTTCTTCCTGAAGTTTGTCATTGGTAGTTTTCCAACATAAATCCAAACATTTTCTGATTGGCACCAGAAAGTAAGCACAGGATTATGCTTATGTTACCTTTTCCTAATGCTACTGATATTTTCTCAATACGTTCAGAAACCAGACACTTCAGTGACTTTTATCTCATGAGCCAAGTCTTCATGCAATGCCTGGATCTGCACCAGTTGATTTAAATATAACCTGCATGCTATTGCAATAAGGAATTGGTTTGAAGGCTGGATGATACCAGTTTCTAAACCTTTGAACCTGCAGGATGAATAAATTCATCAATTTTCTGGAAATTACTTATGGTTCAGTCCCAACAATCACCTGCATCAGTTGTTTGTGAAGTTCTGAAGGGAAAAGAAAAAATCACATTTAGACTGAGAACAGTCAGGACTGGATGGTTCACAGTTTGGCAATCAACTCACAAAGGCTGTTGCTGCCGTGTGAAATTCATCGTCACTGTATAGTGGCTATGCAGGATAGTGTTCCAGTAAGTGCTCCATGGTACATGCACAGCTTACTCCTGCACAGAAAAAAAATATCAGGGAATATTTAATCTGTGACTGCTCTCCATCCTGAAAGGTGACAGCTTCATGAAGGTGGGTTACTTGTAACAATTCCACCTTCCTCCTGTGAAGTGTAATAGAGGCTTTTCTTTTTATGCTTCTAGAGGTGCAGGGGCTATAGACCATGTCTGCAGACAGCAAGTCTGGAGTGTTGCCATAGATGGCAGCATTTTTTGAGACACAAGTGACATTTTTCATTTTAAGGCTGATTAAATGGTGCTGATCACAGACACTCAAAAATCACTTTCCATAGGGCTTTGTGGGCCTTCTCCGTTGCTTCACGTCACAGTGAAGCCACCAGTGGCTTGGTCACGAGGCTGTGAGGTCTCGGGGAGGGCCTCTGTGTGCAGCACAAAGGAAGTTGGGTCTGACCTGACTTTCACAACTCTCTTCTGCACCTCAGAGGTTTTGTGTATTCATGGACCCCAATGTATTCAGTAGAAATGATACTTCATTTTGTAAGATGAGCTGATTCAAGGCCTTGATGGCCATTAGCACTGTCAGAAAGTGCTGATGAATAAACTGGGGCTCTGTCCAGGCTACTGGGATTAGCACAGCTCGAGGGATAGGCTAAGCAGGCAGCCATCCACAGGAGCAAAGAGTGTGAAAACCATCACAGCTCTTCTGCTCACACTGCCTGGAGAGTGATGTGGCTAGGCAAGGCTCAGGACAAAGGGAGGTGGCAGCTACTGCTGAACCGCTGCTTGGAAGAGCAAAATTAGGTGCTGACATGAGCTGCAAATTAGCTAATGGCACCAGCAACAATGTGGATTAGACCACTGAGAATGCTCTGCAGGAGCTCTTGGTAAATACTGCCTCCTGCAGAAATGAGAGGGAGGGCCCATACTAAGCATGAAGTGGGGATGAGGTACTGGGATAACTTTCCTGTCCAGCACACTGTTTTCATAGACAGATGTCCAAAAACCAAAGCCAGAGGCTGAAGGATGGAGGAACTCAGGGCTGGACAAGAGGCACAACTGCCCCTCCAGCTGATCACCATCGTCACCAGCTAATACAGGGATGCTGCTGTCTCCTTCCTACAATGACATTAACAGCTGCTTTTTCCTGCAGGCATCTGGAGTTTGTAGCTACTGTGGAGTGGAGGGTAGGGTGGGGTGTGTGATAGTATTTTTCACTCGTAATACCTACCAAATTATGGCATCAACAAAAACAGAGCAGTGATTCCTAGGCACTTGTTCAGTATTTGAGTTCCTCCTGTCCTCCTGGGCTGTAGGATGATTCTGGGCTCTGAGATGGAGCCATATGGCAAGCCAGGAGGTGTCACACAGAGCCACTTCACAAACTTCAATCAGGAATGTTTCCAGCAAAAGAAAAATGTGTTAAACTCAGCTGTTCTCACAGTCTGACAGCTCCTGATGTTCATGTCAAGGAATGAATGCAAAAAAATGTGCTCTGAAGAGAGATATAACTGCCAAATAATTAAAAAGTGCTCAGACAGCACAACTTGCCCCTTCCAAGGAGTGCTCAAGGCCTGGGATTTTTGAAAGATAAAGACCCAAGATATTGATGCTCTTTCTGCCTTTCCCCTGGAAGATTTTTTTGTGACACGTAATGAGCCCACTTTGCAACACCACCATGCCCAGTTAGCAGTGCTGTTTGACTAACTGTACTGGATTTATTTGAGGGGAAATCAGGGCATTGAGGTGAAATAGCTACAGTTCAAATAATAGTGTTCTGCTTATTGGAAATAGTTTAATCAAGGAAGAAGGCACTACCACTAACATCAGCAGGTATTTCCCATTAGTTTGTGTAGGTAAGTCATGACCTGTGGTAAAATAAGGCAACAAATGCTATCACAACCAACTCTTCTGCCTGTTTTGGAGGCTTTGCTATCCAAAAGAAAGAAAAACAGGAAGAAAACAAAGAATCAGAATGCACCTATGAGAAACTGCCAATGGGGACTTCTCAACAGCACTAGCAGAAACTAATATGAACAAGGAGCCAGCAGTGGCAGCCCTCGGCATGGGGTGGGAGAGATGGAGGGAAGAGACTTATCTCCTGCTGGGCTTGCACAGGCCTGGTGGGAGGGCGAGAAGAGCAGCTGGATGCAATGCCAGGAAGTGCAGTTCCCACCACCTCTCCCATCCATCCCATCTACACCAGCAGCCCCCACTGCAGCCATGACTCTGCCAGCTCAGCCACCCCAGGCACCAGAGGTACATTCCGCACCTGTGACTTGCCTGGGGTCCTCTAGTGCAGGACACTGACAGCAGAGCCACATGACACATGCATGGGCAAGCCAAGGTGTATCACCTTGCTCCTGGGCATCAAACACCTGTGCAGCCACTCAATGTACGTACCTGGCTGAAGGTAACCATGGCTTGCTCAAACCTTTGCTGAATAAGAGTGATGGTGCCGAACATCGGCGGGAAGGAACAGTCTTGAGGGGCTGAAAACAAGAATAAGTTTGTTATCAGTTTCCATCCTACAGCAAAGCTCCCACAAAGGTGAGGGATTTGAGCATTTATAGGAGTCATTGCTACAACGTGTGTATGGGAGGAGAATATGTGTTTGTGCTCTTAACTCCTGGATATTGCCAAATTTCCCCTTGAGTGTGAAGGCTCCAAGCCCTGAGGTCGGCACAACAACTGCTGTCACAAAGGGCCAGCTCAGCTTGGGGGCACTGGCCAAGGCTGGTGCACAGCCACAGCACTGTGGACAAAGCCCTGGGGCCACCAGCTGAGGCACCCCAGCAGGTGTCTGCCCAACTTGGGGCAACCTCAGCACCAGCATCTTCACAGGGGCTGCTCAACCCGAGCTCCTTCTATGGGCAGTGAGAAGACATGGACACTTGCAGGGCACCATTCTTCCCTCCCTGCTTCTGCAGCAGGCTTGGGAGAACAGCAGCCATGTCCTTTCCCAGAAGTGCCCACTTCTCTGTCCTGACCGTAAAAGGCCCTTGGATGAAAAGGGCTGGATACAGACCTCCACTCTCTGTAATGCAGGGTGAGAGGAGGCTGCTCTTGGTGAGCCCAGCATGCAGAGGCAACCAGGCTGGTTTCAATTAGAGGTGGGTAAGCTGCCTCCTCCAAATCCACAGGGAAGCTCCCTGCCTCTTGAAAATCTAAAATCCCTGCAATCTGTGCTTCGGGACAGCAGGTTCTGTGTGGTTGCCTGCCATCTGAACACAAGTATGAGCGCTAAGGAAAGAGGCTATTTTAGGAACAAGTGACACAACAGAGGAGCATCAGAGACAAGAAATGGCTCCTTGCTGCCAAGTGTTGACATGAGGCCAATAAAGGGCAGGTTACTGCCCTTTTGGGAGGATGCCTGTCTTATTAAAGTTGTAGTTACAGTATTTTTTTGAGATACTTGGAAGGCAGGGTTATATATTTACAGAGAACTTTCTGAACATTTGGCCTTATTAACTGAGTGGAAAAAGAATGATTAAAAACACCATCTGCTTTTTATTGAACTTTGTTTCAAATTCATCAAAATTTCATCAGCTTTAACCTCTAACTCGATTTTTACTCCTGAAAGAATGTTAGCAGCATACCGCCCCATGCAGTTTACAAATAGCAAACAAGCCCTGCTGGTGGTGTCTGCAGATCTTCTCTGCCATGATCTCACCAAGTCAGTGCAAATCAGCCCAGCACAAAGGGCAGGCACCTGCACCACGTGAAGCAAAGCTGGAGGCATCATGTGCTCCCTGAAGGTGTCTGAGACCCTGAGAAAGGTGGCAGGGAGCCCAGCTAGCTGAGGCCACGCCATGGTGCCATGGCCCATGTAAGCCAAGCAAATGCAGTTTCCCAGAGGAGATGGGTGATGTTCCCCATTGTTATCAGCAGAAAAAAGCAAAGCAGCAGCAGCAGGAGAAGTCACCCTGCTCTGGCTGCCGGGAAAAGTGTTGGCACGCATGGCCATGAAGCTGCAGCAGCACTGCACCGGGATACTAGAAAACCACTTCCTCCTAGGAACAGTGAAAGACAGGAGAGATTTATATATTTACTCCTTGTTTATACCAGTTTGACACTGGTCTGTTTATCCCAGTGGCCTCTCTGTATGTGGGACCTTGTGTGACAGGAGTAGGTGACACTACTTCATACCTGCAGAGGAGCTGGCTTCTGAAGGCAATGCTTGTTCCCATGCCTGTACTATCATGGCCCTTGTTGGTGCCTACCTTTGATAAATACCTAAATATATGCAATCTGAAGTCAAATAAATGAACTTTGAAATTGATAATTATGTACATATGTCTGTTAACAGAGCAGCAAGTCTTTTCTAAGTATTGACTCATTATTACCAGGAGTTCTGCAGTCTGCTGCTCAGCAAAAGGTCAGTATGTGACAAAGCCTATGTTGCTCTCACAGCAGTCACTGCTGAGCTCATGGAGTTAAATGTGTTTTGGAGAAAGGTTATCCTTCTAAGATCATCCTAAGATGTTGTAGGGTGTTGTCTTCATGCTTGAGCCCACTGGGACTCTGGCTGGGGGAAATCTTCTAGCTCCAGTTAAAATACCATATGCATGGAAGGCATGGTCTATTCATCATTGGTTTTGCAGTATCAGGATAAAACACCAGCTTAGTGATAAACCAATAGAAATAGCTTCACCCTCCAGGGGAAGTGAGGATGAATCCTGACCCAGGCAGAAGCCCATTTTCTCCCCAGCTTACTCCCTTGTATGCTGAGCTGTGACCACACCAGCTTGTAACACTGTCAGGGCTGTCTGTCATGCCGCCTCCATTTAAACCCACAAGGATTGCTCAGTGCAAGCTCCCAGACAAGATGCCCTTGCAAGGGCAAACTCCAGTTTCTTAATCTGGTGCAACATCCGAGAGGTCGGCCAGGATTCTCTTCTGAGCCCACCTAGGACCAGCCAAAGGTACTCTCTGTACCTGCAGAGCAGACAGGGAATGCTCAGGGAAGTGCAACCCCATCAGCATCCACTTAGAGTGGGCATGGGGGTTACAGCTGGTGGCAGCAGGATGCTTAGGGTGCCTGGATTGATGTGTCACAGGACAACAAGGAAAGAGCACTGCACTGTGGGGAAAAATTGTTTTGTTCCTCTCCCCAAATCAGTGTAAAGCAAATTATTTCTGTTACTACTATTCTTATGTTAACTCTATTCTAGAGTTGCCACAGTTTCATCTACCAAACGCATACAGACAAGATTAAATAAGCTGTGTATTTCAAGTGATGTAGGTATACACATGCACACTTTGACACAAGTGAAAATATCAGACCTAATGTTCCTCCTCTCACTCCAAATACAAGGAACTTATTATTTGATTTATTGAACAAGATAATGTCATGTCATGAAGAAAAGCTTTATTCCCCAGTGTTGCTGCTACTTTAGTGGAAAAAAACTACATGTGATTTTCACTCAATACTGCAGCAGGTGCAGAGAGGACAAATTAACTTTGCCCTGTGTTCCAAGACCTGGCAGAATTTGTACACAGTTATGTCAGTATTCACTATCAGTTATATCATACTTTCTTCAGGGGTTTTCCTCCACTTAACAGAAATCTTTTTTTTTTTTTTGCTTAACGGAGGATATCGCAGTTTCTGCCACAAGTTTAGCTCCAGCCCTTTTTACTCCTGCCTGTGACCTGTTCTCATTCTGAGGCACGCAGTAAATAATGCAAGGATGGCATCTGCAGATGGGAGAATTTCAGGAGCACTCACTGGGAGCCATTTGCTCCAGGAAATCACCTACATGCACCAAGCAAGGGCTTCACCCCAGGCAAGGGCTTCACGCCAGGCACCCATAAGGAGATCTGCCTGAAGACTCAACCATAACCAGAAAAACAGCAGGGAAAGTCTAAAAAGTATCCCAGTGCTCTGCACATTTTGGTAGGATATAGGTTACTGAGGGTGCTGAACAACCTTTGCACCAAATTATTTCCTTTTTGCAACTGACACAAAAATCAAATTTCCTTTATTATCTCAAAGCACTCCACCAAAAACCCTGAAAATCCACAGTTCAGTCATCCTTCCTTAGATGAGCTAACCACACACCGCTGGTTTACAGGCACAAATGCACTGCTTGTCTTCACTCATTCAGAAAGCCTTTCAAAGTGTGTACACTGGGACATGATTTTGCCATCTGAAGAGATTTTTGGGTGGCCAGACTCTTCAGCAAGTAACAGCCAGCACTAGCTGAAAACCAATGCCATTTCTAAAACCTTGGACTTCTGCTTCTTCATGACTTTCAGAAATGCCCCCACATCTACTAACATATTTCTACAATCCTTAAGGAAAAACAAGAAGGTTCTTTACCCTCTTCTACCACACTAGGTGTGAGTCCTTGTGAAAACAGCAAACTCATGTCCTTCTTCTCCTGAAAGAATCCATTAATGGCAGGAACATTGAATGTGAACATCTGTTCACTTTAAGTGATCACTTAAACCACAAGACACCAGAAGCAGGAGAGGAGAGCCCAGAGGATTTCCAGGAGGTGTGGTGGCAGGTAAACCTGCCTTTCCTTGACCAGGTTTTCCCAGGGAACACAATGAAATTCCCAGGGACTTCCCCCAGTCATGTCATGTACATACACGTGCACGTGCACATGCAGAGGAGGCTGGGGCAGAGGCAGTTGTGACCACCCCAGCACATCAGGCTGCCAAAATGGGAGGAAAAGGAGCTCCTGAGGGCAGTGAGTACTTTAAATGAGCTTTTTCCTGGACCTCTTCCCAATTTTGTCTCTCACCTGAGGTCACTGGCAAGGAAATGACAAGAGGTGTGGGGATGCCATCCAAACACTCTTCAAGGCATTGGTTTTGCTGCACTGCCAAACCAAACCACCTACAGATGCCCCTGGTTTCGTGGCTCAGGATGTGCTTGTGTGAGCCAGTGCTGCTCATCCTCAGGCAGGGCTCTGCTCCCAGTGGGAACATCTCCAGACATTGCTGCCTTGAAGAGGGCAGGGGTTGAGCATGGCAGTGCTATTTGGCATGGGCCAAAGAGGGTTCGGGGCTGGCTTTAACAGTTTATGTGTGATATTGTAATTTATACTGATTTTAGGTAATTATGCTGCAGTGCCAGGGAGAACTCTCAAGTGCTTCTTAATCTATTAATCCAGAGAAACCCTGAATGGTGCATGCTCTGGCCATTTCTGCAGCCAGTCCCACTAGCTGACATTTCAGATGAGCAGCCCTCTGTGAGTATTTCCCAGTGGCACACAGATGGGTGGCATTGTCTGGCTCCTTTGTCCTTCATGGGCCAGGGCACCCTAGTACCCCCCTGGGATCTGTTGGGTGCCCTGCTGCCTCACTGCCCACAGCAGTACCCACAAGAGCTGCCCCATGGATGTTCCCTTAGGAATTTGTCTCAGTCAAGCAGGCTGGAAAAGAACTTACAAATACATGCAAGAGGAGGATTTCTGGTCTTTGTTGTATCGGTGTGGGCAGAGTGTTCCCTCTGAAATAAGCAGCAGCACTCAATTTAAACTAGCTATCCCAAGGTGTGAGTCCAGGCTTACATAGAATAAACCAGACTGGAATTTGCCTTGATCTGGTCTACAGTAAAACTCTTTTCCAAAGCTACTTTGTGCCACTATCATCACTCGAATCAGTGCAGCTACTCTGGACTTCTAACAACACAGCAATAAACAGATTTTTTTCTAAATAGGTTTAAAAGCTGACAGCCTGGTTATGGGGACTGATGAGATTTCCTTTATTGACTGTGCAATCAGTGTGATTTAGAGTCTCCACAGGGGCCTTGCTAAAGGCTCTCCAAGACCCAGCTGTGACAAATCCCGCCCACAAGTTCTGCTGGGCACTGCTGCTGGAGACAGCGGCTGTGGTTCTGGGACCTTGTTCCTCCCCCTCATCTTCCCACCCTCCTGATCCTGCCTTCCCGGTGTCCTGACCTCCCACGGGGCCAGTTATTTGTCTGGCATCACACCCCTGCCTTCCAAGGTAATAAATTACTGCGGGAAGCAGCTTTGCACTGGACCTCATTAACCGCAAACACTGCCGTCCCCTTTCCTGCCCCACCATGCAAGGCAGACATCCGTGACTATCGGCAGCAGATACACATTTCTCAGGCTCCCAGGAGGACCCACAGGTCTGTGGCAGATGGTGCACCGGGCTGATGGATGCACAGGGCTGGGGAAGCTAGTCACCCTCCTTGCCCCTTGGGATCATGTCCCAGCACAGCCTGGCCCTCCTTGTGATGCTCCATTCCTGTGCCATTGCAAGGGATTTGTGGATGTCGTTCATATTGAAAAAAGTGGGAGGTATCGTGAAGAGCCTTTTTTGGTACTGTCTTGTTCCATTTTCAGAGGCCACTGTTATTCTGAAGAAGCATCAGGCTTAAGCAAAATAGATGCACAAAACTCAAAGAAGAGTCAAAGTGCAGCAAAATGGATCTATCCCCATGCTATGGGTGCAAGTACTGGGGCTGTGTTATGTCTAAAGAAAATAGCAAATTTTTTTCAATGTATATTGAAAGGTTACTTTTTAATAAAGCTAAGTAAAAATTGATCTTGAAGCCACCAGCATCCCAACACTCTCTGTTAAAGAGTTACCTACTCTTTTTTTTTTTTTTTTATTTCTTGTCTACTTTCTCGCCAGAAACAGAAAAAAAAAAAGAGTGGTTAAAAAGAAAGAAATGGGAAGAAGAGAGAGGAAAATATGCATATCTGAAATTTTCTTTTTTTTATACGATGTTTGTATGGACAATTTTGAAGAAAATGTAGCTATTATTTGTTTCTCTTTTTTCCTCTTAACTCCTTTTTGTTTTGGTTTGGTTTTTTAATGTAAACTCTTTCTTATTGGAATAAAGTCCATTTCTGCTAGCAGCCCTCGTTTTGAAGAGCAGGAGGAACAATGGAAAACCAGATCAGTTGTCATGTAAAATGACAAACTTTTATATTTGGAAGCACTGAAGCTACCCCTTATGATCCACGTATCTCTGTGTAAGGGAACCATGCCGAGAGCCCCTCATTTTTTGTGGAAAAGTCTGTATGTCAGAGCTGACAACGCCATGAAGAAATGTCACTTTTTAGTGCAGAGATTCAGTCCTCGGCAATATTCTTTTTGTTTCCCAGCCAGCACCTCGCTCCCGTCTGAGGTCAGACTAAATGATGTA
Source organism: Leptocoma aspasia (assembly GCA_013399835.1). Taxonomy (NCBI): domain Eukaryota; kingdom Metazoa; phylum Chordata; class Aves; order Passeriformes; family Nectariniidae; genus Leptocoma; species Leptocoma aspasia. The sequence continues at coordinate 145,438 of VXAX01007519.1, read as the reverse complement.
AGGCTCCCTTCTGGGCTCGCAATCGATGGGCTGGTGGCCGGGGCTGCTCTCCCTGCTGACAGGAGCGTTCGCTGCAGCTGAGACCCCCCCGGGGACGAGGCTTTGGTCCTGGGCTCACACCACACCACCAGGTGCTACGGGACAGCGTTCACAGCATGCACTAACGTGAAACATGTTTCTTACAACAACGTTAAACCTCTCCAGAAAAACAACAACAAAAACAACAAAAAACATCTTAAACTCTTCCCCTCACACAGATATAGCCAAGAAACTCACCAGCTTTATTTTAACCAACGTCCATTTACTCGCGGCTGAGGGTTTTATTTTGTTTGTTCCGTTTTTCAAGACTCTGCTGCCCCAACACGGTGCCAGAGCAGTCTCTTTAAATTCCATTTCTGGCAAGAAGGGAGGAACTGCACATCGACCTGGCCCCTGCTCATCTGACCCTGACTCCACCCGGCTCTCATGGCCCCTTTCTCGGGATGAGGAGAGCTCTGCGCCGCGGGGCAGGGACCACGAACCCGCGGAGCTAGCAGTCCGAGACCGGCCCAGTGTCCTGGGAGCGCATCTCCAGTGCCCGGGAAGTCTTGGGGTTTGCTCGTCACCAGGTTCACGACCAGGCTCAGATCCCCGGCAGATCCTCAGCAATCTCTATGCCCAAGTCCCCCGCGGCGGCAGCAGCCGCATCCCCTGTCACACCCGGGAAGGAGCGCGGCCGTCCCGCGGCCCTGCCCCGCTCCGCGCCCGCCGCGCCGCGCCCGCACTCACCGCCT
>VXAX01007519.1:125436-143787 GCA_013399835.1 Leptocoma aspasia | reverse complement strand
GGTCCGGGTCCGGGTCCGGGTCCGGGTCCGGGTCCGGGTCCGGGTCCGGGTCCGCCTCGGGCGCGGCGCCGGAGCGAGTGAGCGGAGACCCCGGCACCGGCCGCCCCCGGCCCTCCCCGCCGAGGGAGGAGCCGCTCCCTCCCGCAGCAAAGCCCGGGGGTCCGCCGGGATGCCGAGCGGGCCGCGGGCAGGGCTTGCCAGAAAAGGGGAGGCAAAAATCAATAGGCGCAGGGAGAAATGAAGGGAGAAGTGACTTACAAAGAGAAAACCCTTCACGGATTCTTCACAGCCAACCTTTCACAGCCAAGCCCTCCAAGCCTCCATTACTACTGAGGCAGCGGGGCAGGTATAAATGTAACACCGTAGGGTGTCAGACATAACGAGCACCAGCGCTGGACAACTTGCAGTCCAAATTTGCCTCCATCAGGCATGAAGGAATGAGGGATGTGACCAAGTGACATAAGGGATGGGGGTCTGTGTCACTACTGGCCTGGATGTAAAGACTCTGTAATGCCCTCATGATCTATACAAGTGACCACTTAGCTCTGGAAAACACATTCTCATCGTTGTCCTGGGCACAGGTTTGGAGAATCACCCTTTTAATTCTGGTAAGAATGGCACAGAGCTCTTAAGAAACTGAGATTGACTTTATACTACCCAACGTTCTCCATCTTCTTATTTAAATCTAAGTGATCCAAGTGCTGGGAAGCTTTATCACTTCAAAGTGGATTATTTCTTCTACAGACTTGCCTGTACTTAACCATCATATTTCACAAGTGACCTGCTCTCACTGAGTTGTGCTGCTTGGCAGCTGAAGTTGCAGGATTTGTTTCAAGTGATGATGAATTGTCTCCAGATGGGACACTTGCTCTTGCAGTCTGGATTATGGTATTTTCACTAGGAAAAAAAGCATAGGAACTGCTCTTTCCCATGAGAAGGACAAATGTCCTGTCAAATAAGGACTGGTTAATAGAAGCTCCAGTTTGTCCTTGAGGAGGGGGAGGGATGAATTATCACGTCCCTGGCTGCCCACAAGGCATTCCTTAGGGAAAAAAAACCCAAACAAAACAGCAAAATACAGTACCTTTCAAAACCACTCAGACCCCTTGAAAGGACAGGTAGATACAGATCCCCACATTAAGTTGCTTCGAATGACAGCAGCTCTACCTCTGCTTGTGTACAGCCAGCTGCTGCCAATCAGCCACCTAGTTCTGGCAGCATTTTCCTCCCTTTCCTGGGTCTGTGTGATCCAGGGATTTCTGGAGGGCTTTTTGGTTTGTTTGGGTTTTTTCCTCTTGTATTTTTTCAGCTTTATGACTGAGAACATCACTTGTATCAAATATTAACAAAACTTCATTCCAAGCTGCTGGGCCCGCTCTGTGACATCCTCTGGCAGCCTGCAAAAAATCAACAGGGAAGTTACATGAGATTTGGCATCATCACTGCAACTATTGTGAAGGCTCAGTTAAGCCCTCCAGGACATGAATGCAGGCCAGATTTTCAGGAAGTTGCAATATGTTCCTGGACAGCATGATCAGCAGTGATTGATTTCTACATTTACAAATGTGTTTATTATTTTACATTAGCTCAAATTGGACAGATAAGAGACCTCCAGAGAAGTGAAAAAGACCATTGCTTTGCTTTTTAGATCAGAAATGTTTTCTGTATTGCTGCAAAGAAGGAAGAAATTTTTTCTAAGGTCACACAACATCTTGGCCAGGACCTTTCAGCATGTAAAATACTGGCTAATTTAAAGGTGACAACTGAAGACTACAGTGAGAGAAATCATAATTGCAAACATGGTCATCTTATTTCTTACAATTCATATCGCTTTTGATGCTTTTGCTAAAAAAAGGAAACCATTTTGATCTGCTCGAAGCCTCATATGTTTTAGCAGAGTCAGATTAACTAGGATGCCTAATTAAAACAGGCAATCACCAATTAAGATAATAAAAAATTGCTATTTGAAATTCAAAAGAGACCAAGAAGTTAAAGAGACACTTATCCAAGAGCTTAGCAGGTTTTCATTTGCAGATACTTAAGGGGAAAAAAAAAAAAACCAACAAAAACGTGAAGACGCAATCTGGAACACAGCCCAGTAAAATCAGAGAGGAGTCTGCGAGCTCCTGTGACGCTTCATTACCGAAGTGCCTGCTGCTTGCCAGCCCGTTTGCTTTTGCACTCCATCTGCCACGTCTTGTACTTATTGAGACCCAGGCTCTGCTACCATCACTTGTGCTGACAGTTCCCCTCAGGTGTCCCCAACAGCACAGCTCGGATCACCAGAACAGTGCAGGACCTGTGCCAGCAACCGGGTTTTCCTTGGGACTGGGACAACATTTCACTGACATTCACTCAACACGGCTTTTTCTCACTCCTGGAAGCTTTATACAATACAGCAACAGTATTATTATTGTTGTTGTTGTTGTTGTTTTTATTATTAACAATAACAACAACAACAACAACAATAATAATAATAACAATTAGTTCAAAAAATTTATGTCAATTCTCCAACCTGCAGTTTCCTCCACATTTATTTGCACCATTTGAAGCTGACTCAGTCTTCTCTGCCTGCTGTTACCAAGTGAATCAGCTCAGAGGAGAACATATGTATGTTCAGGTATATGAGCATATGTACCAGCCTGTGAGTTTTATGTGCACGGGAGTGTGGTGGGTTAACCTTTGCTGGCTGCCAGATGTCCACCCAGATGCTTTTTCCTTTTCCCTCCTGAGCAGGACAGGGGGACAAAAGCAGATTTAAAAGAAAACCTTGTGAGTCTTCCTGATCACTCCTTGGCTCTCGAGCTGGTGAATCAGGGATGGGAACCAGGGAGCCTCTGGCGATGTGCATTGCCAATGGTGCGCCACCGTGGCAGCCATGGCCACCTGCTGTTCTTTGACATGCAGCAATCCCATGACACGGGGATCCTCCAGGAGGCTGGGCAAGACAAGCAGACGTTTCAACTTTTCTGAATTGATGGCAACTGCATCAAAAACCCATCACTGCCTTTTTGGGTCCTTGAAGTATCCTCTCCTGAGACAGTCTATGCCAAGGATACATGGGGCCTCTGAGCTGGTCACAACTGTGTACTTCTGCCATTTGTCTCCTGTTAAGACAACTTAAGCCCTTCCTTAACCTCTCACCTCAGCCCCCAATACATACAGCTTTTGGGATCTCCCTGTCAATCCAGAAATCCAGATGGGTTCCTCTCTGACGTACCATAATGGCATTAGGGTACACTGTGCACCAGTGTCTAGCAATACTTTAGACTTCCATGGATCCAGTGTGCCAGGCCATCAAATCCACGTAGCCCAGTAAAGCTGGTCACCCTTTTCCTCCTCCTGATCAAAGGCAGTGACCCTCATTTCTAGGCTGGAGACCCTTGCAGTGTCAGACCAAAAGTCCCCTCACCAAAATCAAGAGAGGCAATCTTAATCCTCTTCTATACCAGGGAGACTGCTGGTTGCCTTCCACCATCTCAACAGCAGCTGAACTGACAGCAGTGGTGGATGGCCCTCCTTATCATCTCTCTTCTCAGTCAATTTGTGTACATGGGCTCCTAACTCAGAGGAGGGTCACCATCCCATTTCCTCGTGAGGTCACTCACGAGGAAGTGACAGGGGGAACCAGAGAGTGGCACAGAGCATGTGTCTGGGTGCCCATGATGTCCAAGGCCCTGACCTGTGGGGACGGGGAGAGAGACAGGTTTTCTACAAAAGTCAGAGTCAGTGGGATGCTCTCTCCACAGCTGATATATTCAAGCCTGGTCAGTCCGTCATCTCCAGGCAGATGGAATATAACACAAGAGAATTTTAGACAACCCTTCTGCCCTTGCTCATGTACAGTGGCCATCCACATCTTTGGAGATATGGTTGTCATCCAGGTCACTGTAGAAGACTTTCCAGCACTGCTAGTAATCTCACATATTGGATGCCCTCTTCAGTGGTAGTGGCAGAAATCTGCTTTCCAGACTGGTGGCTGTGATGTTTCAGTTTATTTTGAAGTCTGCCCATGTTTTGGGGCTGGTCATTTCTCTCAGTTCCTCTTCTTGTTTCCTTGCTGAAGGACCAGCTGCCTGATCAGATCCTTCCTCCTCCTGCTCCTGTACTAATTGCTGGTATGGGCCCATTGACCTCTGCATCCAGTGATTCTTTTTGACTGCTAAGGTAATTACTGTAGCTGGGGTTTGGGTCCCTATCTTTTCCATGGTGTTGCCAGATGTGGTTTAGATTCCTGTCTCAGTCATGTTCCCCTGATGGTGCTGAAGGGAGGCTCAAGAAGCACAAAGAAAGCCCCAGTGCAGTGCCAAGAGCTGCTGGGTTTCACTGGAGCAGGCAAGGCACCCTTCCATGAAGTGCCAGTTCAGCAAGCTCATAGAGATGCAAGATCACAGGCTATGGGAGGTGATAACCCACCAGGCAGCCACCAAGTCCTCTCACACACCATGCAGGCACCCAGGGATCAGTGGCCTAAAGCCTTGTCACCTCACTGGCAAACTGGTTCCTCATAACATCAGACCAAAAGTAGTTTCTATGCAAATGACAAGATGACATTAATCAAGCAGCTTAGATAAGGATGTGATGAGGACCTCTGGAGAGGAAGGCAGACACATCAGTCCTGGAGGGGAAGGGAGGGGAAGAGAGAGGTGCCATCCCTCAGCTCTCCACAGGACAGCCCTCCTGGCACAGGAGCAGTGCCCATGCCAGGGCCAAGCACAGGGCTGCTGCTTTTATCAGAATGCTTCCAGGCACCGTGAAACACAGAGATAAGCACTGCAGCAAAGACAGGAGCTGAAAGCAGCCACTGCAGAGCCCAAGGCTCTGTGACACTGTAAATCAAGCGAGCCCTGTGAGCCATGCAGAAGCCTGCCAATTATCAGCTACTGCAGCTATAGTATGCCCAGATCAAAACTGGCTTTATCTCATGCCCAAGAAAAAGGACTGGTGGGTTGATCTTGACTGGCTCCCAGACATTCACCTGGATGCTTTCTCACTTTGCCTCCTCAATTGGACGAGGGGAGAAAATAAGATTAAAAAACACCTCAAGGGTCAAAGACAGTTTAATAAAAAAAGCAAAGGCTGTGCATGCCACCAAAGCAAAAAGAGGAATTCAGTCCCTGCTTCCCATCAGCAGGCAGGTGTCCAACTACACACTGGGAAGGAGAGCCTCAGCACACATAATGGTGGCTTGGAAAGACAAACACCATAATCCTTCTTTCCCTGAGCTTCTATTAAAAGAGATGTGCAGCCTCTCATTTGTGTGCTGTTTGCTCTGTGGGTTGGATCAGAGGGCTGGGAAGTGTGATCTGCTGAGCCCTCAGCAGGGACTGAGTATCTTACTTCATGTGTGTGAGTGAAGTGAAGGAGTATCTTACTTCATGTGTGTGCTGGGGGCAGGGGTGTGCCTCTGCAGCACAGAAGGTCTCTGCTGGAAGGAGATTTAGCTATGGAGAGTACCTGACTCTTGCATTGGGCCACATGAACCCTTTATACCTGGGGAAATGTTCACTGCAGAGCTGGTGGCCAGCACCTTGTAGTGTGGGTGAGGCTCTCCAGTTACTCTTGAGGGACTCTTCTGGTGTTTGTTTCCAAGTGCAGAGCTCATGTCATCCCCAGATGGACTTTCCTGTTCAGGTCAGCTAACCTGAGGTGGAGGTGTGTCATGGATCATACCCCGGACTGCTGCACATAGATCAGGCACTGCAAATGATTTGGATCTGCATATGCCAGGATGTTCCACAACACTGCTCAGGAACTGTATCTTGAAGGGTTTGTACACTGGAAAAGAGGCACATCGGCATCCTTTTCTTATTTCCAGCCCTGACTGGCAAGAGCTGCTTGCAAAAGCAGCCAGTCCCATGTCCCACAGTCTGGAGGGAATCTGGTATCAGGCAGCATGGGATGAAGGCAGAATTTGTCCCTTTAGGCCAAACAGCACCAGAGGAGTTGCTGGTGGATCTTGAGCAGTGAGACAGCAGGAAAGCATTCCTTCTGGAAACACTGCTACAAGCACATTGCATAATGCTTGCTGAGCTCTCCCTCCAGGTCTCCATGAGGAGAAAATGTTAGTGCTTAATGCGGGCAGCTACTGAGCTGGGGACTGGGATAGGAGCAGTGTCAAGGGTCTGTGCCGGGAGCTCTGCTCTTGGGAAAGCAGCCAGAGATGCTGGAGGAAATGAATCACCAGTGGCAGCTCTGGGACTGCAGACTAAATGAGTTTAATGCAGTGTGCAAACAGAACAAGACTGATCCCTACACATAATAATCTGTGCTTTTTGAGGTACAGCGTGCATTTCTCAGGTGGCTGTTGAGTGTTTAATTTGGTTTTATACAGTATGCTCTATCTGTAATTGGGGTTTGAATCTGTGTATTTGATTTCAGAAGTTCAGCAGTAGAAAGAAGGGGGTGTCCTGTCATTTCCACTGGACTGTGGGACTAGATTTTGACATGAACAATTTTCCTGGACATATTTACAAAGCACCCAGGAGCTTGAGCTCTTCTGGAAATTTCCCCAGGTTTTTTTTGCAGCCCATGTGGAATACAAACTTTTTGAAAGATTTGCTCCAGAGAACAACTTCTGGTTTTCAGTGGTTTAATTTTGCCACATCCTTTTTCTTCATGAATATTGCAAGAAGATCTCTGTGACAACCACAAATGAAAAAACAGAAATTCAGCATCCAGCCAATCTGTGTGCTGAAGCCTCTGCTTCACTCTCACAAAGTGTGCTGGAGCTGTGGCGCACCATTTGTCCCATGTTCAGCTGAGTCACCCCATAGTGGTGATGAGAAGCTAATTCTGGCAAGAAAGTGACAAAGGCTACTTACTGGGACATCCAGAAAGATGCTTGAATATAGGCAGGATAATGTATTTTTTCTTTCAGTCTCAAAGGACAGACTGAAACAGCTCTGCTGAACTTCTTGAAAGCTGCATGGTGTGGAAACATTTGGCAGCTGCAGTTAAAAAGCCCTGAAACCCACGATCGTGGTGTGGACTGAGTAGAGGACATGTGGACTTGTCAGGGGCATTGGACTAGATGATCTTTAAAGGTCCCTTCCACTCCAAACCATTCTGAGTCTGCGCTCATATGGTGGACTGTGTAGGGTGACCCTAAGTTTTGGTTCCTCACGTTAAAGTATGACCATATTTTCAAAAGGTTGACACCACTGGGGTTTAGCAGAGGAGGGAAGTTCAGACGGCTGTCACCAGTGCAGGGTGTGCAATGTGCAATAGGTGACATTCCTAACATCTTTCCACCCGTTTCTCCAGCCGGATTGCCGTGGGCTGTCCTGCCCTCTAGTGCCTGCAGCGCCCGCTCCCTCTGGCCCGTCTCCGCTCCCCAGTGTACACGCTCACTCAATGGATGATGCTGCGGCTCTGAGTAGGGAACAGGAACTGGAAACCCCCGTGGCCTTCCCTGTGCGATGATGAGTGCAGAGCCAAATTGGAGGAGAAGCCCTGTGGGAAAGTGAAAGGCTTCTTATCAAATCCACAGAGGAGGCAGACTTCTTATCAAACACAAAGTTCAAACTCCTTCCTTCCAGCTAACATACCCAAGACTGCAATTTTCCTCAATGCTCAAAAGAACCTGCAGCTGACAACTTCTGCAGCAGCCAGGCACTCTGTAGCACCCGTGCCCAGCTGTGCAGTCCCATGTGCAGTCAGGGCTGTGTGCCAGACCCTATGTGCTGGGAGCAGCAGCCCCTCTGGAAGCCAAGACCCACATCCAACCATGCATTTCTGTGTCTCCTCAGCTCTGGGGTGATGGATCACATAATCACAGTCTCTTTTTCTAAAGCATCTTGAGGGTCTGAATTACTTTTTGATTTTGGACTTAGTGGTGGCAGCACGCAGGTTTTCTGAAGAGTATGTCCCTATCCCTCTCCATGTTCCTGTTCCCTGGTTCATGCATCTCTGGCTCACAGTGTTCTACTTTATCTACACGTCTCTGAATACTTTGTAACACTCTCAAGGAGCCTCTGACTGATGAGGATGGGACAACACCCTTGCCAGTCACTCAATCTTGTCCAGGGCAGACCCTGCTGGTGGCTGCCCTACAAAATGAACAGCACAGGAAGAGGGCAGAAGCTGCAGTGCCTCAGCTAACACAGTCACAGTGCTGTGGGACAGGCACTGACATGGAGCCTTCACATCTGCTGGGGGTGAGGTCGAGCACATGGACACTTCCACCGTTTTGCTCTTCAGGAACAGTAGGGCTGGGGGCTGACTGGGGGTGCCTTGAAAACCCCACAGCACAACCACAGCATTGGGAAGCCTCCAGTGCCATCTCCTGATGTCACCCCATCTATTCCAGGACATTCTGCAATGCTGCCTTTCAGTCAAGACCTTGTAATTCAAGGTCTCATAATTAACCACACACTCAGCTGCAGATGGGGATTTCTGAAAGATCCAGAGAGCACACACACGCCCCTTTCTGGAGGAAGTGGTGTCACTCTAAGTTTAATTGAGACTTGCTCAAATCGAGAAGCAGAGGCCGCTGCACCATCAATTAATGTCATATTTTGTGTTCATGCAGGGTGGCTGACAAGCTGCCGAGACCAAACCTCGTCTTGCTCAAGCTCTTGCTCTCTCTGCTCCACCGCATCAGCCAAAATGCCGAGACCAACAGGATGGACTCCAGCAACCTGGCCATCTGCATTGGCCCGAACATGCTGAGCCCAGGGACGCACAGTGCGCTCCCGCTGGAAGTGCAGAAGGAGATGAATGACAAGGTGTGGTGAACTCACCAAGCAGCTGCTCCCTCTGGGGCACTTTAGAGCCACCCACAGGGATCCCACTGCCATTGCAGCAGCTGAACAGAACAGCACCCCTGGACATTGGGGGTACCCCCGAGCTCAGGTGTCCCTCAGCCTGCGATGGGATGGGCCAGGCTGCCCCTCATCTCGCCTCTTCTGAGCAAAAGCAGCAGCTGCCCTGCAGCCCCTTAAGTCACAGCACAGCTCCTGCAAACTTTGCCTGTGGAGGGCAAGGAGCATCTGTGGGAATTGTCACCTGTGGGCCCTCGGGCAGCGAGGCCAAAGCTGTGGCTGATGGTGTTTTGTCTGTATTGGGGCAGATCCATTTGTCTGCAGCATCAGGCCTTATCCCCCAGAGTGAACTCACCCTTGGACTTTAAGCCAAGATTTTGTCAGAAGCCACCCTGCTCTGTGCTGTACAAAGATAGCAGGCAGGGTCAGGAAAGAATCTTCAGTGTGTCTTGGCTGAAATGGGCTGTTTTCTGTGTGCAGGTGACAGTGTTGGTGGAGTTCCTCATAGACAACTGCTCAGAAATATTTGAGGGGGACATTGCCTTCCCTGCCTGTGCCTTGGCTGAGGAGTCACCAGAGCACACAGACAGCTCCACAGGTATGAGAATGGACTGGGGATGTCACCGACTGGGGCTGCTGGGCCAGATTATTGAATTTGATATGTGAATATATCTGTGGAAACACAGAGAGTTGCTGGCAGTTCAATATGTTAATGAAGTGTTTTTCTACAGGAATGCCTTGCATGAGTTCAAAATTATAACACTCACAAACCAGAGTTAAATCCAATGTTAAACATCTGATTCAAGCACCTTTTGTTACAGATGAGCTGAGACTTCAAGGATATTTCTGGCAGGCTTGAAAGAGAGAATCGTTCTCCCAACCTAACAGATCCAGAGATCTATTTTGTCACTGCTTCTCAGGAGGAACAGGCTATGAAAAGAAAGACACATTTTCAGTACAGCTGATATCCTATCTTTGTCCTTTTTTGCACTCACCTTATCAAAGTTAACTGCTTCAAGAACTGTTTGTTCTTCAAGGTGAGATGAAATTTGAATGTTTCGATGCTGGCTTCAGAGATCTGTGGTGTGAAACGTCCTCTCAAGAACCATTTTCAGAAGAGCAGAACACATTACAGAGAACATGACATTACAACATGCACAAATGCCTCGTGTGTGTTTTTAGTTAGGTTTTGAGTTTTGGTTTTGTTTCATTTTACTGTTCATTTATTGGATAATGTTTACCTCACTGAATTGTCAAGTTTAAAAATCACAGCAAAGTCCTGCAGTTTTGCTCTCTAGAGCTGAATTCATAAGAGCAGCAAGTGAGGTGCACACAGGGCGTGAGAAGGAGCTTTTCTGGAGAGATAACCTTCTCCATTTTTCACCCAGGAGGAAAGAGGAGTACATGTGGCCATGCAAATAGGAAAAGGAGAAGTGCAGTTCCCCAGCCACCGTCAAAACAAGTCTCCTGTATAAACAAAGCTTCTGATGCAAAACTGGGGCAAAATCAGAAAGGAACTTCTCCTCACAGAAGGTATTGAAACAAAAAAGTCTTCAATTTACACCACGAGGTTAAGTGCAAAATTAAGGAAGATCTCCATGTGCACTGGCTCTGCTGCTTTCAGCTAAGAGCTACATCGCTGAGAAATGCTGTCCCCTACAAAAGGTGTCCAGCCCAAGAAGGGGCTGGAAACACAGAAATAGGGTCCAGGCAAGTGCTTAGCTTCTCCCTGGCAGTCCCCACAGGGGCTGTGGGAGGCCGTGTGGTGTCTCACTCCAGCCCACTCACCACTTTGCCCCCAGCAGCACTCATGATCCTCTCTGCCTTAGCTGACACTGGTCCACCCCCACACCTGCTGAATTGCTGCCATGTTCATTGACTCAGGAGGGCTGTGAGATCTGGAACACTTACAAGGCTATATGCAGCTAACAGTAACAAAGAACAGGTGTTTATCAAAGAACAGGTGTTTATCAACTGCTTTTCAGGCACACTAAATATTTTGCTGTCTTCCTTGGTTCCAGTGTTTCCCACCACCAAAAAATCCCATGCTATATACAGACCTGCTTAGTGTTTGCTCCTGGCATGGAGCATGGCCACCATGTGGTTTTGTCAGAAAGAAATACACTTTGGAAAATACATCCTTGTCAAAAATACTTCATTTGGGATGAGCCATTCAAACTCCTACACAACCTCTAAAAAGATTTGAAATACTTTACTGTCTGTTACCACCAGATGTCACTGATGATACTAAGCAAAGCACCTTTACCTGCGATTAGAGCCTTCCCTCAAAGGCAGGCTTGCACACCCACGTGTTTATTGCCCGCAGTCTGCACCATGGCCATGGGTGGTTGACACTGCAGACATTACTTCAGCATTTTTCATGCAGAGGTTATTCAGTGTAAAGCCCTTCCTGGCATCGCTCCTGCTTATGACACATTTTGGGTTGTGTAATACTTTTCTCCAGGATCTCTCCAGATTGGATGGGCATAGGCTTAGGGACTGGACTTCCCTAAATGTACAGCTGTGGGGCGACCAGGAGACCAGTGTCAAGCTTACTGATGCAACCTGGCCAGGTATCAAAAAATATATTTTCCATAGTTTAAGGTAAAAATCAAAAACCTGAAAACGGAAATGGTAATAAAATTCTACCTTTGGGCTTGTACCAAAATGGTTCTAATAGGCAACAGAGGATTAGGATTATCTTTAGAGAGACAATCAAGGAGATTGATGTGGCTGCTACTGAGGGGCTGCCAGCAGCCACCCTCTCTCTCCCCCTTGCCCAGGGCAGATGGAGCAGACAGACCCAGCTAGGATTGGCCTGAGGGCTGACAGGGAGCTGAGAAATTACTAACAGGAAAGCTATCGTCACATCTGCCTCTTCAGCCCTGACAGAGTCTTACACAGGCACCTCAGCAGGCAATGGAGCAAAGGCTACTGTTCCTAAAGGTCTCCAGAGTGTTGTCTGCCACATGTGCTGACCTAGCAGAGTAGATCCCAGTCTGAGAGTGGAATATCAGGAATTACACCATTCAAGGACCTGATCCACACCCCATACCCTCAAAAGGATTCACTGGACCTCACTGGACCACTTAGATGTGTGACCTCAAAGGCAGACCCTGCCTTCCACCCATCCTGGGCTAGAACTATTCAGTGATAATCAGGGCAGCTCTTGCTTAGATGGAAAAGCTCCCTTGGAAGGTGTCATCCTCTCTGTGAGTGGCTAAAAATCAGAAGTAATGAGATGTAACCACCAACAATCCCCTCAGTGGTTCGAGGATCAACAGGTTTGAATGTGCTAAACTGAGTGTCTATAGTCACATGGTTTGAGGTCAAAATTAGGCTAGCACAGCACAGACACGTTCTAAAGATGAAATGTTCCCCTGTAAACTCTGGGGTTTATGTCACAGTAATTCAACATACTGTGCTATATGTTTCATTTATCATTAATTCCTAAAAGTATCCTAATAGATGTCATCCCTCTGAAACTAGAGTCTTCCATGCTCACTCCACCTGCTTGTTAGTATTTGAGAACAATTGCTCTGTTTCTTTTGGTGACATGCAAGATGGGAGTCAAAGGCTGGCAGTGAAAATTTGGTTTAGGTGTTGAAGTCAATGGGACCAGGGCTTTACAATGGTTTTGTTTTCATGAGAATGGAGACTCTTATCATGACTTCATATAAATCAGTCTTATTATGCCTTATTTTATCTGTTTTAAAATAAATAAAAAGAACATTAAGGTGTGGCATGTAAGAACTGTAAATATTTTAGCTTCTTTAGTGGAATATTAAATGTCAGTTTTAGGGATTACTCATTACTGGATGTCCTCTCGTATCTTTACAAGAGACTTAGCATCAGTAGGAGGATTGCTGTGGATATTTGCAAAAAGATTCAAGCCGCTGAATGCTGACTTTAATATTTGTTTTAGAAATTGTCCAAGGGGAAAGTGGTCAACTGGAAGATTTTAATTTCTGCCATTTCCAACTTGTGTTTTATTGGCTGGAAAATTTAGTTAGAGGATGCTGAGTTGTAGTATTTAAATTACCTGTGATGTTACTTTTATTCTTAAATTGTTGTAAGAAAAATTAATTTTTTATACCCATTGCAATAGTTCAGTATTATGGTTTAATAATTGGTTTTATAATTGGTTTATGAAAGGTCAAGAACACTCTGAAAAGAAATTCCAAGGCTTGTACATCACTGCTAATCTTCACATGACATTAAAAGTGTTGTTCAGAAAGTCCCTGTCCTCACCTACCTGAAGTGATATGAAAAACTCACAAGTAGAGAAAAGAAAGTACTTTTGGTTATATCTAGAAAGACAGGCTCCTGACTTCATATCACTTATTTTTTTAAAGCAGGATGTGAAGAGTTTGTTTGGATTTTTATGTTGTGGAAATTGCCAAGAGACTACAAGGTTGGCATAAGGTGTTTTAGCTAATGTTGCTTGGGATTTCACCCCCCCCACCTGCTGTAGTATGGGTGGAGGGCACTTGTGGAAAGTTATGTGAAAACTTACATGTAGATATTTTTCCTGTAGCATCATTCATACAAGAGTGCCATTTTTACTTCACTAGAATTTACAAATACATCCAAGCCTGTAAATAATACCTACACTTCAAAATATGCACTTAAGAAAAAAAAAGTGGCATAAAAATATTGTTACAGTGTAAAAATTACCTTGCAATAAATTTGCAGAATATATCGGAATAGGAGAGCAAATTCTCTTAACCCTAAAATATGGTGCAATCTGTGTTCTTTTGTCAACAGCTAATGGTTGTGTTTGATAAAAAACCTCATAAATCTGTTTCCATACCCCCTAAATGAAATATTTGTTTAATGATAACAGCAGCATGGGCACCTGGAATGCTTATTTGATTAAAAAAATATTTCTTCACATGGATAAGGCGTACCCAAGTTTAAAAGAAAAATATTATAATGGCCATTCCCAAGACACCTTTTGCAAGTGACTCTTGGTGAAAGGACACGACTGTGCTCTGCAGTCAGCTTGGCAGTCACATTCCTTTGGCTGAGTGGGAATTATTTAAGTTTGCTCTAACTTAAAGATAGCAGTAGCAATAGAATTTACTTAGGAGCCAGACAGGCTCCTATGCCAATAAAATTGCATTGCATTGACCCAGAGAGGGCATCTTGCTAGTAGACAGATCAGTGGTTGGGCAGGTCCTGCTGCATTTCCTTCCACTTGCCCCAAAACATTTGCACAAAGCAGCGTTAGAAACGTGCAGCAGGGACAAGCTGACAAATGGGCAGGGAGCTGAGGGGTACTAAAGCGTACAGGAGTTGTGCCTGACAGGTGACAGCTGGCCCTGGGGTCTCTGCTGGGCAGCAGGGGCAAGTGAAAGTCAGGTCAAGTGAAGTGAGAAGTGAGGTTTCTCCAGAGTGACCAACCTTGCAAGCTGCCCACCAAAAGCCTCATATGGCCAAAGGTTAAGGAAGAAGAGAAAGCTCCAGCATGTGATCCCCCTGGGCCCATGCTCTCCATGGGGCTGGGGAGTCACCTCTGCCAACATTCTTCCTCTTACAGCACAGTGCTTGTGCCTGAGGTCCCCTGGCAGATTTGACACACCAAATGAAGAGCAAAAATATAATCCACTAAAATGTAAAAATTATAAATCAAAATTAATGTATTTTCATGTGTATAACTGCCCAAATGATAGGCACTGTTTAATTCTGGTTAGTGAAAAACACAGACTGAATGAAAATGTTATATATGTGCCTGTAAATCAGCACTGTCTGAAGACATACCAGTGAATAAAGATAAGTCTTTCTCCTGGAAAATTAAAAAAATAGTAATTTAATTTTTTTTCTTTCATTATGCCTGTGTGGCACCACCTCTGTACCTTTAGACAATTTATCAAAGATTTCCTCTTCCAAAGGATCTCAGCTACTGCCCCACTCCAAGAAAACATTGCTGCCCTCCAAATGCTATTGAGACACAAGATCTCCTGCCATCCCAGTCATGGATGACTTGCAGTTCCTACAAAAGTGCTGATGAACTGCTCTGTGGGAACACACCTACGCTCCTGGGCTGCAGGGGCTGCCTGGCCTTGCAGACAGTACAGGGCTGTAGCAGTGTCTCTGGGAATGGGCTGGATCAGCTGAAGGAAAACTAAAAGGGAACCTAAGTCAGGTGTTGTTCAGGAGCTGAAACTTGCAGGAGTCCAGAAAGCTTTTCCCTCACACTCTGAAAACTTTGCATGAGCTTAATAGGTGCCACAGCAGTGTGGGACTTGAGACTGGAAAACCCATCAACCACAGGGACACAGTGCCAGTGTCCCCGACCTCTCCATTCTTCCTATGTGACTTCAGACTTGGGACTTTTGGACACCAACTAGCAGTCTGAGGTTCATCAAAAAGTTACTGGGAAGTACAGAACGTGGCTATGGAAGTGCAGACAATATGGTATAAATGTATGTTGAGTGTGGGGCAGGTGGAATAATTGTTCTGCAGCCCTTTTCCTGGGCTGAAGCCCAATGCCTGTTGCTGGTTCTGCAGGACTGAGCTCCCTATTCCATCCCTTCCAGGCCTGTGTCCTCCAACTAATGAATAAATTCAGTTTTACTGTCTTTATTTACAGTATATGCTAACTCACTTCTGGAGAAAAGCGCTGTGCAAAGCATCCAAGCCCAAGGTAATTTCATGTTTAAGCAGCTTTTGAAGAACTACTCATTCTCATGAAACAGCTGTCTCTGAGGGGCTGCTAAAGCCACAATCTGCATGGTTATCAGCAACAGAGATGGCAGTAATGTAAAAGAAACATTCTCAGCAGGATGGGCTTGCATGGTCAATCTCTGTAAGCAGCTGCTGTCTCCCATTCCATATGCAGCCTCTTGCTGATCCCCCATGAATCAGCAGAGCAATGGGAACACAGGTGAGACAAACAAGAACAACAACAACAACTCTACTGTTTGGCTTTTGCCCACATCCATCCTGTGCTGGATCCTTTTACATGTGGGAAGCTGTGCCTCCAACCCAAGAGCCGTACACTGCTATAAAATCCAATCCATATGGCAAGGATACTCCTCAGCAGACACAGGTCCTCTTTTCACTTCTCCTTAGGGAAACGGCCTTCCCTCAGGTTATTCCCCTCTGCCTTATGACTGATACACTGGATTTCCACTATGTTTAAAAAAGCACATGAGAGTCTACAGAGGTTCTCCAGCCTTGACAGGAAAGGAATTTGTTTCAGACCTGTGCCTGAATGTTGTTCAATACCATGGGATGATCATGCTCCTTTTCTCCTTGTGATCTCAGGGCACTTCCACTCCTGAGTACTAAAATTTGTCTTGTTTTTGGGAAAAAAAAAAAGAAACCCTGCAAACATTCACATGCCCAAACTGACTCTTCAACAGAAAGTGTAGGTGGCGATCCACCTCTTTCCAGCAGCAAGGCTGGAACAGGAGCTCCCCGTGGGCCCTCAGCCAGGCTCAGGCAGCCCAGGGCAGAGGTGGGGTCTGGCCAGTTCTGCTACGCTGGCACCTCATCCTTGCTCTCACCCTTCAGTGTCAGCAGGTTCACAAGGTCTGGTCCCGTGCCCTAGATAATAAATACAAGCCCTTGCAGATGTGGAGTGTGGAATTTGTAACTGTTTAGGTAGGTATTGCTGGTATTTTAATCACTTTCTCAAATGGCCCATCTGTCTCATTCTGCCAGCACATGAGGACTGGAGCTCCACAGTTTCTTACTTCGAGTGTTTAAACAAGCAGCAAACCTTCTGGCTTCTGGCCACCTTCAGAAATACAGATTATTAATATTTATTTATATCAAATAATTAACTAGGAAATACAGGCACGGACCAGCGCTCAGCTTGATAATGTACTATACAAACACACAGCAAAGCAACCTTCCATCCCTCAATCGAACTAACAGGAAGGCAGGAAAGAACAAGAGAGGTACAGAGCATAAAGAAAGAGCATTTCTGCATCACAAAGATTTATTGCAAGAATTGTTGTCTATGACTTATTAAAGATTGTGAAAAAAAAAGCCCCAATGTTGAATGACACTACAGTTAAATGCAGGGATGACTGTGCTGGGTCAGAACAGCAGCATTTCAAGTCCAGTCCAGGACTATCTCCAGAGCAGCCAACACTAATTGCCTAATGACAGCATTGGCACAGGGGAGGCTGCTGCCCAAAATGCTTCCTCAGGATGAGGATTTGCACCTCAAAGAGTTCCTGAATCAGAAGTGTTTTGCTGAACACCCCTGTGCCGATTTTTCTTCCATGATCTTGCTTAATTGCTTTTTGAACTGCTTCCTGAGATCCTGTAGCAGTAACTTCCAAGATCTGTTTTGTGTGAAGAGGTACCTTCTTTTGAACCTGCCACCTCTTAATTTCATTTGATGATCACTCTTCTCCCCCAGCTTTTCAGTAAATACCTCTCCTTGAATCCAGTGGCAATTAAAAAAAGATAATGAACTTCCTATTTAGAGAATTCAGCTGTAGGTGTGTATATCAAATATGTATAAAAGAATATGTATAAAAATTATACAAGATACTCTGAAAGACATCTTGCCCAACAGAAAATGCATATTCTTTATTATTATCAAGATCTCACAAAAAAAGGCAAAAAAGACACAAAAAAAAAAAACCAAAAACAAACAAACAGGCAACAACAACAAAAAAAAAACAACCCCAAATCCAAACCCAGTGATCCTACAGCAGATACCTTATCTGAGAGTAGCAAAGGACTATGTCCAAGTAGTAGGGTGAGAATAGGTGCAATTGCACAGTGCAGACCGAGAACACGTGTTGGGAGCATTTCCACAAAACCAGCACAGCATGAGCAAGTAGGAACACATCTTTGAAGGGGTCCACTGCACTTACAGCCCTTGCAGTCTTGAGTATAGTCAGGAACTCGGTGTATTTTTAACGTTTTCTTTATCATGTGTTTTTAACTTTGTGTTTAAAAGACACGCATCTTCAAATAGGAGACTATTTGCTTTCATTCTGAATCATGTCAGTTTTCACAGTTCTGCTGTCCTCACCTCCTGCTGATGCATCCCCATCTTTCCCAGCTGGAAAGAGGATAAAAAGAAAATCCCACCTCAGGTTTCTCCATGGGTGGGTTTGGGTTTATGCATTCATCCTGCGTGTCTGTATCGGCTGGGAGCCCGAGCTGTGAGCCCCGGGCAGGGCAGGTTTGTGTCTTCCCAGCAGCATCCTACCCAGAAAGGGCCGGCCCTGTGCTATCTCTGCAGCCTTCTCCCGCGGCACCAGGGCTCGGACTAATGCAGGAGAGATGGAAGAGCTCGGGCCAAGGNCGATGTCCTCAGAGCCCCGCGCCAGGGCGCAGCACAGCGCGCAGAGCAGCGCGGCCGCCACCCGGGGCCGCATCCCCTCACCGCCACCGCCACCGCCACCGCCACACCTGGGCCGGGCGGGCGGGCGGGCGGCGCCATTTATAGCGCGCTATTCCGGGCGCGCGGGGCCATTGGGCGCCGCCGCGTGACGGCACCGCCGCGCCCGGGGCGAAGTCCCGCCGCTCCCGCCGCTCCCGGGGGGGCACGGGCGGCTCTGTGCGCATGCCCGGGCACCGGGACGGGGAGGGGGGGCTGCTCCGAACGGCC
>VXAX01007519.1:113192-125080 GCA_013399835.1 Leptocoma aspasia | reverse complement strand
AAAAAAAAAAACCAAAAACAAACAAACAGGCAACAACAACAAAAAAAAAACAACCCCAAATCCAAACCCAGTGATCCTACAGCAGATACCTTATCTGAGAGTAGCAAAGGACTATGTCCAAGTAGTAGGGTGAGAATAGGTGCAATTGCACAGTGCAGACCGAGAACACGTGTTGGGAGCATTTCCACAAAACCAGCACAGCATGAGCAAGTAGGAACACATCTTTGAAGGGGTCCACTGCACTTACAGCCCTTGCAGTCTTGAGTATAGTCAGGAACTCGGTGTATTTTTAACGTTTTCTTTATCATGTGTTTTTAACTTTGTGTTTAAAAGACACGCATCTTCAAATAGGAGACTATTTGCTTTCATTCTGAATCATGTCAGTTTTCACAGTTCTGCTGTCCTCACCTCCTGCTGATGCATCCCCATCTTTCCCAGCTGGAAAGAGGATAAAAAGAAAATCCCACCTCAGGTTTCTCCATGGGTGGGTTTGGGTTTATGCATTCATCCTGCGTGTCTGTATCGGCTGGGAGCCCGAGCTGTGAGCCCCGGGCAGGGCAGGTTTGTGTCTTCCCAGCAGCATCCTACCCAGAAAGGGCCGGCCCTGTGCTATCTCTGCAGCCTTCTCCCGCGGCACCAGGGCTCGGACTAATGCAGGAGAGATGGAAGAGCTCGGGCCAAGGCGATAAGCTTTATCAGCCCGCTTCCTTCACTGGAACAGGCAGTCTCAGCTCTCAAACAGATGCTGTTTTAAAAGCACACACACGACACGGCTGCCAGGACAGCTTAGGGTTTTTCACGACGGCGTGGCACCGGCTCCCCTCGGCTGCTGCAGAGGGAGGTGAAGCGCACGCTTTGAAGGGAGGAACGAACGAACACCTGCAGGAAGTGTCAGCGAGTCCTTGAGGGAGGACAAAGTGACAAAGCCACGCACCGAGGGCCCCGAGGGTGTCACACCCCGCCCCAGAGCTTCTCCCGCGGGCCGGGACCGCGCCCAGCCGGCCGCTCGGGGCGTGGGTGAGCCGCGACCAGGGGAGNGGGGAGGTGCCGCCCGCCGCTGCTGGGTGGGATTGGGAGGGGCGCGCAGGCACGGTGCCACAGGCGCAGTGCAGGCCGCTCGGCCTCCGCCGCACCTGCGGAGCGGGAGAGCGTGGGCTGTCCCTTGTCCCTGTCTCCGGGGCAGCGCAGCGATGAAAGGCGGGCAAGGCCAGCTGGGCTCACGTGTGTGATGGGAGGTGGATGCGAGGGAGCAGTGACACCAGGCACAGCTGCCTTAGGTGCTGGTCTAACTGCGAAAGTGTGCTATGGCGCCTTGGTTCCCCGACACCCGCGAAAGGAACGGGCAGGGAGCGGCCGGGTTGGGTCCCTCTGTAGGTGTACAAGCCACCTTCAGAGAATCGACTAAGTTGGAAAAGACCCCTGAGATCATTGAGCGCAGCCTATGACCAAACACCACCTTGTCACCTAGACCGTGGCACTAAGTGCCACATCCAGTCTTTCCTTAAACAGCTCCAGGCACAGTGACTCCACCAACTTCCCTGGGCAGCCCATTCCAATGTCTTATCACCACTTCTGTGAAGAAATTCCTCCTAATGTCCATCCTAAACCTACTCTGGCACAGTTTAAAACTATGTCTTCTTGTCCTGTCGCTAGGCTCTGGGAGAAGAGGCCAACCCTCACCTGGCTAAAGTCTCCTTTCAGGGAATCCCAGAGAGCAATAAGGCCTCCCCTGAGCCTCGTCTTCTCCAGGCTAAACAACTCCAGCTCCCTCAGCCATTCCTCATAGGATTTGTGTTGCAGACCCTTCACCAGCTGCATTGCCCTTTTCAGGACTTTAAAATACCTTAATTCAGCTTTGCTGATTTGGAGCACTAGATAGGAGCATCCTCACATTTCCAGTCCTCCATGACAGGATGGCACAGAGTCCAATGGCTCAGGTCACTGCAGAATTTGTGGGTTTTTGGTTTTTGTTTTTTCTTTGGTTTTTTTTTTTTTCATATAGCATGAGTTCTTTGTAAACATTTAACAAATGAGCTAAATGTTACCAGGACTCAGTGCCATTTAAAAATAGCCTCCAGAACACCTCACCCATAACAGCCACGTGTGACTTTCATGCTCTGTTTATAGAGACAGTGTGTGATGATGGGTGGGATAGTTTTGGCAGCTGCAGTCCCTCCAGTCTCCAGTAGGCTTGGTGGATACATCGGTGCATAAGTGAGAGGAGGGTCAGAAAACTCCAGACTGCCATTTCATGTGGTCAAAGAGCTCCGCAGTAAGTAGTGTCAAGATCCAACTGCCCAGTATTGTTACATGAGTGTGGAAGTCCAGTCCACCAAACTGATGAGCTAAGACAGTGCTTCAAGAAAGGTGCAGTTATTGGCTTGGCAAATGTAGCGTGGGATGGAACAAGCTGTGCAAATTGCCTTCCTTAAGTCTTACAGGAGCCATAATCCCTGAAGTTCTTGGATGCAACTCTCAGGAGAATGTAGAGATCGAGCCACATGGAGCTGGGTGTCCGAAATCCCCAGTTTTCTACAGCCAGTAGAAAAATTGCTCCCAGCATCTTCTGGGAGCAATACAGGTTGGAAAAGCAACAACATATTGGCATAGCCCTGAAATAGTCATTTGTGTAAGCCCTTCATCGCCCACAGGATTTTGTCTGTGCAGGCAAGATCTGTGTTAATCTGAGCCTAAGCCAAAGGACTTCTGGCCAGTTTCTGCCAGGTCATAGGTCTATCACACGCTAAGCACACAGACAGGGAAGGACATTTTACATTTCTTGTCTGCTAGCAGCTATAGCAAATAATCAATTAGTTGCACTTTGAACGATTTAGTTCACACCTTTTCCTGACTTAGACTACATTTCTGGCAAGTACATAACTGTTTCTGTTTGTCCATGTCCTGTTGTAGGGTTTCAGAACCCATTTATGTTATGGCTTTAAAGTTATTTCCGGGGGTACTGAATTGTTTAAACTAAAGATTATCCTACTGTTTGCCTGGCAGTGCTTTGTAATTTCTAAGGAACAATTCTGGCTATGTCTTTTGTCTGTATATTTAGAAGCATATCATTCTTGTACAGGCACAAGTTATGTGTGTTTATTCTACATATGAAGCACTGTTGAAAGAAGGAGAAATGCATTCCTCCCAACAGCTGCTGCTCATTAATTCATTAAAAGAAAATCTACTTCCAAAAAGCTGTTCACTCAGGAATTAACATGTGCTATTCTAGAAGTGTTCCCAAGCTGCCACATTGGGACTGCTATTGAGCCATATACAACAGCATACTATAAAATTGTACACATTTCACAAAGTTGGGCACTTCCACCACTGTTATCATATCTAGAAATTGAAATTGGGGAATTTCTTGATGCTCACATTCAGAGCTTGATTGCAAATCTATTGTAGTCTATGAGAGTCTTTTCAGGAATTTCACTGTGCTTGAGGACATGGCCTCAGCACATAAAAGTTCATGGAATCTTTTATAGAGCCCACTGCTAAGTTGTCTTTACTGGGGAAAAAGTTTAGAAGGGAGCAGAAAGTTAAGTTTGCAGGTTTAGTATAGATCTACCTCCTATCTGGTTAGCTCTGCCCTTGTCCATGTGTCTTCAGTTGTTTTATCCAAACAAAAATAAAACTATATAATAGTCTTTTAATGACACTTTACAATGATTGGAAAGTCAAGGTTCACTGGCATCACAATTTCAGTATTGTTCCTCAAAGAACTGTTTTGGAAAGATCCACGCTTCCCAAATGCTTCAATTTAACAAAGTTTAAGAAGAAATTCAAGATTGTATTATCAACTTATAAATCCATCTGTCAGCTAAGATTTAACAAAAGCTTATGTTTGGATGCAAAGATTTTATTGCCTTTGAACTAACAGTATCAACTGCCTGATAAGCAGAGCATTTCTGCTAATATTTGGAGAATAAACCTTGACTGCTGGGCTTATCCCCTATCACTGAAGCAAAGCGAAAGATTTTCTAAGCTCCCATTGACTTAACTGTGAATTAAATCAGAACCTTTGCCAAAAGTAAAATGCAAGTAGTTCTGCAACATTAAAATAGTGAAACTGCATTGTTAGTGGAGATGTTGATTTGTGTGAGTTTTATCACTTAAATGTAGTAATTGTAGGTTACTGGGACAAGCAGTTTTGCCACTACCACAAATCAAAGGCGTCATCAGGGAATGTCAGCGAGGTTTTGTGCTCACTGAATCTCATCTGCTGTGGGGGGAAAAGGCTGAGTAGTGCTTAATGATTAGATAGATCCAGTTTCTGCCTTGTCAGTGCCTTGGTCAGCAGTAAAGTGCACAGCACAGAGCTTTCTGAGACTCCAGAACGACAAGGAATGAACTGTAACAAATAAGGAAGGAAGGGAAGGAAGGAGGGAAGTTTGGAAATGATGTTATAGTCATGAAAGGAGCAAATTTTTTATTATAGTTAACACAATGTCATGATCAATTGCATGAAGTCAGATTCTACCTGCCTCATTAATAATAAATTTGTAATTTTTTACAAGGAAGGGCAGACTGAGAAGTAGTATGTGCCTTTGAATTCAGAAGGCTCTTTTAAAAGACTAATGCAAAGGGGTGCTTAAATAAAATTAATTTGCCATATGCAAAAGGTTTCTTACCAGGCTGACCAAATTCTTGTCAGCCTAATGAGAGGCCAATAATATGTTTGCAAAGCCTGTCTTGTTGCAAATCTTGCTGCACAGAAAAATAATTGTAACTTTCGTCATGAAAACGTGAGCTCCAGCATTCAGGGAAACAGTGCACCATTTTGCAGAATGGAACACGAGGTCATTTTGGGTGCATGCTCATTAAGGAAAGGAATTGCATTGGAATGTAGGAGGGTTGAGAGTAAGAATTCGAAGCTCCCAGGTCTGCAAGAAAACAGGGCAGTATGTATGCCACGGTGACTTCTGATGTACAGACACCATACTGAAATTCTAAAAATGTTAAGGATGTAAATTAGCTGTGCTGAAGATCACAGTCACTATAAGTTGTCCGTCAGCTCTCCCTGAACTCATTAGTCAACTATTATCCCTGAGCATGTACAGGAATGCCTGCTGGGCCCAGGCTTTACTCAGGCTCCAGTTCAGCAAGACTTTTACAGGACATGCACAGGGTTAAACAAGTCTTGTAATTTCACTGAATCCTGGAGAATGCCAGCAAGGCTGAAGTCGGTAGCTTACAATGAGGTACAACATGCCTTGCCACTGGGTCGCAGAGACAGTTTAGATATGCACGTTAAAGCACGGGAATGCTGCAAATCCACGGAGGATCTTGCAGTCTCCCTTTGGGTCAGTTCCATTCACTGTTCAGCAGTGAAGCTGCACTGTGAGAAACAGTGTTAGATCTGTCAAGAAAGAAACAATTGAATTATGACATTTGAAACCTGAACTGTGATTTGAGGGATCAAGAATAGAGGAATCTAGGTTGCTTTCTCATACAGAGGTAGTTGTAACAGGACAATACAGGGGTTGTACAATTATTTATTTATTAATACTTCTAACTTTGAAGAGTATTTTAAAGCATTTGTAAGAAACCACCCTGATGCTGGGAAGTAATGATTGTCCTTTGGGCTTCCTTTCTCACCACATCTGTTCAAGTACCCATCCTGGGCCTGACCCTGACTGAGTGAAATCCATGAATGTTTGGGGATAACCAGCATCTCTCTAATGCTATATTCAAGCTGCACGGAGAGGAAGTGCTGTGGAACTAACACAAACATTGAATTTTAAAAAGGTGGGGTAATTTTCACTTCCTCAGTCTTTTTAATTAGTAACATTGATTTTTTTTTTTTTTTTACACTGTTGCAGGCTGGTAGCAGTGTAGTCTGGGGCTGGACTGAAAGTGCTTGGTTTTCTCTAAAGTGTTGTGTTTGCTCACCCAAATGTGCCACTACTCCCACAGAAATGCAGTACTCAATGCAACTCAAGTGTTTACACAACACTGTTGTAAAGCAGGCAGTAAATTACTTCCTTTGTGGATAGATCTGTGAGTACATTCTGCTCACTGCTGTATTAACTGAATATTAATGATTAATGGAAAAAAAAAGACATGAAGAATAGTTAAACCAGATTTTAGGATAATATAAAGTTTACTGACTGCTGTAGCACGCCCTTTGCATCCTGCATGTACTGCCCTGTACACATGCTCCAGTGAAGGCCCTGGCACAACCCACAGTAGCCTGTTTCTAGCCCAAAACACCTGGAGCCAACCTGAGAATCTTTACATTACATATCAGATTAAAAGGAATCTATTATTTTAAAGACTTTATCTTCTGTCTCTGTCTGGGACAAACAACAGGCATAGGCATTTAGTCTGAGTTGAAAACAAACAACTGTACTGACCAGGACCATTCCAATCTTCCCTGATTACCTCAGATTTTTATAATTGCTGAACAACTAATTTGTTCCATTCACGTCATCTCAAGTTTTCTAAGAAACATAGAACTCACCTCTTCCACCTCTACTCGTGTTTAAATAAGGTTGCACAAGAAATCAGGTAATAGCACCATGGCTGAAAGTAGCAGAATCAGGCTGGTAAGATCTATTTCCAGATGACTGGCAGAGACATGGAGTCTTAATCTGGTGTTTGATAAAGCCCATAAACAGCTGGATTGCTGTGATCCCGTGATTGGGTTGACAAGATCAGCCTGATTCTGTCCTCGCACAAGTGCAAAATAATTTCTGACTTTGTCCCTGTGCACCTCATGCAGGTCTTTGGATTATACTTAAACCATGAACACAGTTCAATGTTATCATTTCACATTAACAAGGGTTGGCTGAGAGGCTAATCTAAAGTAACCAATTAAGAATTACCATGGAATTACCTGTCATAGTGAAGTCATGGAATTTTCTCCACTAAACCTCTAGGTTACAGGCCTGGTCCCACTGTCTTGACTGAAGGGCTCTGACAGGATTGCAAACTTGACTCCTGTGGGAAGGGGCTCACTTACAACCATCACTAGCTTGCATTGAAACAACCTCCAGCTTTCATTCTCTTCTCTACAAGCAGGGTTTCACTGCAGCTGAGCTTACTATAAAAGGGTTACACAGAATTAATTAGTGTCTAAAATTATTCAATTACCTTTTTCCTAATATTTTTCCTGATATTCTGAGATAGCTTACAGGATGTAAGTTTGAATCCATCGGGGTACTGGATACATTGCATTTCTTCTCAAGGGAGAAATAAGTGTGTTACTAGAAGAACAAGAAAATAACTTAAATCCACATTTAAATCTTGCAATGTACTTCTCAGTGGGAGTTTTACTGCTTGGATTTTTTTTTTAAGGATAGTCATTACAAAATAAATCTTTTAACCCCGTGCAGTTTCTGCAGTCATTTTCCCATGCAATAGCAATTTAAACAAAATTGTTTTGACTAAAGTTAAAAAACTCAATCTCAGAAATTTATAGCCACAGTAAGAATCAGTGGTTAGAGATTTTAGAGCCAGCAGAGATTATTTTGATTATCTGCCTTGTCTAACATGAAACTCAGGTTGTCAGTTAGGAATTCCTGTAACTTTTGTTTAGGACTTTGTTTGAGTTAGATTGTCCTGCTGAAATTTAACACCTGCAAAAGCAAACAAACCTTTTTTTAGTTCTTATTTAAGCCATTATTTACTCACCATTGATGTGTGGTGGCATTTGAAACACAATACTTAATTGCTACCTGAAATACAGAAAAAGAGATCATTTCAAATACTACACATTGGAAACCATGGGAAAAATGGTGGCCACAATCTTACTTGAAACAACACCACTATTTCGAACGTCCTTAGCACTGCACTAACTATATTGCACACTGCATTTTAAGGCAATTTCTGTAAAGAGGGGTTGGTTTTTTGCTTTAACATTCTTTTTTTTTTAAACTAAGGGTGCAGACTGAACTCTGAGACAAGAAAGAACATTGTGCAATACTCTGTGCTGTTATCTAAAGAATATTGTTTCTTATCTCTCTGGATTTGTACAGCACAGCATGGCTAAACTTTAGTGATGAGTGAGCAGTTATTTCAGGCGACAGGGGTGGAGGGCATTGAGAGGAATGCGGGGAAGGAGTACATTTAGATATCTGGAAAGATAATACATTAGAAAATTGTTCCTTGGTGTTAGATTTCTTGCTTGTGGGATCAGGAGAGTTCCCATAACTTCAAACACAAAGGGAAAAAAATTGTGTGTTGTTAGAGATGATTGCACTTGAAGAGAAATAAAGTGTGTGAAGTGCTTTCGTTAGTCCATGTGACTGTCCACGTGACTTTCTGGGAGCACCTTAGGTGCAGTTCTCCAGAAGGTCCCTGAACCCTCCCAGGCACATCTTCTCTACAGAGAGTCCCCACCTGCGAGACCAGTGTCTTGCTTTGTCAGTGTGTCCAGCTGTTGCTCCACCCTATGAATCAGCTGTACATGCACACCCTGTTTTGCTGTCATCTCTAAGGCCCTTTTGGTGTTTTCCTGCCTTACCATGTCAAACAGGTAAAGGGAAACCAGGCCAGTGGCCAGAACTCTCAGTTTTCCCATTCTGGCAGGGCTGGGCAGGGAAACCACCCTGCAGGGCTGGACTGCTGTGTAGACATGGAGACAGCTGAGCCCTCCTTGCAGGCTTTCGCAAACAGGGCTCAAAGACCACATTCCCTGTGGGTGGCAGGCAAGAAGCCACTTGCATGCCTAGATCCAGAGCGCTTGGACACTCTGAAGCGAGTCTGTCCTGGGCGCTTCAACAGGCTGGGTCACAAACAGGCCATGACACCTGGCACGGCCCTCACTGTGACAGCAGCCCAAGTGCTCCCAGCAATGGCCCTACATCGGAACGCTGCAAAAGAAGGCCATAACTTGAAGTTATGCTTCCCCCTCCTCCTACATCTGCCATGGCAGGCAGAACACAGCCAGGGAGAACAACAAAGGACAACCCCCTTCCTCACAGGAAATGTCGCACATAACAGCGTAGCATGCCTTAGGGACAGTATGGTTCATACAGGACTACAAAGTGTTCCTAGCTCTTGTGCTCCTTGTCTCGCTCAGGAGCAAACTCGATCTGGCTTTGGAGATGACCCGAGGTACAACTATGAAGATTTCTAATGCATATATGTTTGTACTAAATTACTCAAAGCAAAGTCCATAAGGCCAAAAAGCAAGGTCCATAAGGCCAAACGGCGT
Source organism: Leptocoma aspasia (assembly GCA_013399835.1). Taxonomy (NCBI): domain Eukaryota; kingdom Metazoa; phylum Chordata; class Aves; order Passeriformes; family Nectariniidae; genus Leptocoma; species Leptocoma aspasia. The sequence continues at coordinate 115,920 of VXAX01007519.1, read as the reverse complement.
GGGTAGGAAAACCGGACAGACTTCTCGGATACAGAAACTCTACTTAATTTCTGATTGCTGCAACAACATTTTTACTGTTCCAAGATAATTAAACATACTGAACAATTAGCTCATGAAGCACCAGCTCTGGAGTCACCTAATCCCCATACTCAACTGATACCAGGTGGAGGGACACAACACCCTACTTCTGGAGTCCAGCAGCACCTCACCCTTCTCCTCCCACGCTGGAAGCGCGTGAAGATGAAAACAGAGCAGTGGACCAATGAATCTGGCTCCAAAGGTGCTGCTGGCAAATGCTGAGACATCACACAAATGAAACCATAGCACAGAAGGTGTTCATAAGGTTACATATGACAGATTTTCCCCTCTCCTCTTGACATTTCTCTTTAATTAAAAGAGACCAAAAAATTCATCATGCCACCTGTAGAAGATAACCAGCTTATTAAATAAATGAATTGTTGAGCTATGTTCTTCCTAGGAGCAAATCAAGTCTGTGTGAAATCCTGGTTACATCTGAGGCATCAACTTTATTTTGAAGGCTCAAGTGCTACTCAGTTAATACCCCGGTCCTGAGTTACCTACTGCGAACAGGTGAAATTCACCCAGTATTTTAAAGGAGGTATACTGATATTTTCCAAAGTGTTTTGGTGAGTTGCTAGCCAACATGCTACAAGACTTGTTGTTTATCTTTTGTGTCATGCGTCAGAGGTAATTACTTCATAGGGTAGGTGTGTCATTGGGAAGCACTGAAAACTCCCTTTGTTTCAGGTTACCTGCATGCCTCAGTGTGGCAGGTGAACAGTAATCAACCTGATCCCCTTCTCCTCCAGCAAGGCCTCACAGAAGTTATTTGGTTTGGTAGCCTCTTTGTTTCTGAGTTACTGCCTTTAAGGCAGCTGGGGCTGATTAGATAAGGTGACTGTGTATCTGCAGCCTTGACATAAAATGGATTTAGTTTGCCCTCAGTGTTTAGCAGGGTGGTTGAAAACCAATTAAGGATATATGTAGCCATTTGGAAATTGTATATGAGCTATTTGCTATGAAACACAAATATTTTTTTCTCATGAATTAATAACTCATACAGTTCCATGTAAGCTCTTGCAAACTATCAGAGCTAAAATTCAGGTCTGGTGAAAGTAGGCAGTGTTCTACTTTGTTTAGAAATGTCACCCTGCTTGTACCTCCCTTGTACTTGCTCTTACGTCTTCATCAGTGCCCGCCTGTTTTCAGCATTATTGCTATCACAGAGCAAACAGAGGATTTCCCAAGAGACAGGTGGATACTTGTACTTCAGACTCCAGCTTAGTGTCTTACTCATGATACACTGAGGTCAAAACTACTCTCCTTTATCTGTGTGAAGAATCTCCATTAATATATTCTCTCCTTATTCAGCACTGAGAGCTCCCTGTGCAGTCTGCACTGCTGTTGGGAAGCTGCAGTCCAAGGGGAGAACAAACAACTTCATCTCCTAATGGCACTTGGAAATGTTCATGTCTGCAGCAGACGCAAGTGATGCAGAGTAGGAGAGATAACGTATGGACCAGTAATGAACTGCATCCCCAGTATTACATATTTTCTGTTTCTCTCACTGTTAGATGCAGTCTTTAAGGTTCACCAGTCTTACACTACAAAATAAACCTGTTCTCTAATGTTCAAAGAGAGAGAGCCTTGTTGCATAGAGCACTTCAATCAAGCTAGGCAAAATATGAGAAGATATCTGAAAGAGCTAGTCCTGAATGGTAAAATAGGCTAGAGTGATATTTGGGACTTCTGAACCTTACCTAGTAACCTCTGCATCAAGGAATTTTTTCTGTTTCAGTTAGGCAAAAATATGAGAAAATGGTCTGGCACCAAACTGCACAGTAAGGCCCAGCTTATATTACTGACAGCCAAGGCAAGAGCCATGCTAGATGTTTTATTTTGGCTGAGTATTTAACTGTGAATTGCCTTATAGATAATGCAGCTTCTGAAATTGAATGAGAAATACAAGTACCAGTCAATGCAAACAACTTTCAAAGCTTACACTGAAAGAGCACTTGGCTCTGGAGAGAACTGATCAGGAGGTAGAATCACTGCCATTCAGTCTTGAGACCAGTGTTTAAGGCCTTTCTAATGTTACACGCTGGATTTGAGAACCACCAGGTGAAACTCAAGAGCTTAGTTTATGCTAAAAGTCAAACAATGTGACCTTAAAAGTGATCTTAAAAGGTGTGAGTCTGTATCATATCGCAGGAAAAGAAAAGGTACCCTGTCTATAAATTGTACATTGAACTCTGCACTCTTAGCCCTGAAATTCTGAGTTTGGGCACCCTCAGTTAAATTGGAATAGCTTATTACTTGTGGGTTTGAACTCTTACAGCCTCATTCCCACAGTCAGAGCAATACAAATGTCAGCAATATATGTAATTATAAAACAACTTGGAGTAAATAAAACAACTGTACATAGACTATGAACTATGCTTCCCTCTATCAACCAGCGGGCATTTGTTTCACCTGCACCTTCCTTACCAGTCTCACCTGCTCTAAACACAGATCTGTGCTCTATCTGTGGAGCACATGAACCAAGTTAGTTAATGTTATTTGACATGCAGTTTTTGTCAGCACCATCTTAACACACCTCTTACTTTGATGTTAAAAAGCAAAACCAACCAAATGAAAAAAAAAAACCCAACAAAAACAACCACCAGCAAAAAAAAAAAAAAAAAAAAAAAACCCAAAAAAAACCGGG
>VXAX01007519.1:33878-106914 GCA_013399835.1 Leptocoma aspasia | reverse complement strand
AGGGCAGAGCAGAGCAGGGCAGGACAGGGCAGAGCAAGGCAGAGCAAGGCAGGGCGGCGGGGCCGGGGGTCTCCCGCGGGGCCGGGGCCGTGCGGGGAGCGGCCCGCACGAGGCCCCGAGCGGCCCGGCCGTGCNTCGAGCGCCCTGGGAAGTTCTGCGCGGCGCCGGGAGGGAGCGGCGGGCACCCCGCTCGGGAGCCACATCAGCGGCTGCTTGGAGCGGGAGGGATCGCTAGGGCGGCTGCCTGCGGGCGCAGGGCCGCGGGCAGGACGGAGGCGCTTCGGGTGGGCTGGAGGATCTCTTCGCCGTCCCGCCGCCGGGAAAGGGAGCACGGAGCCCCGGACCTCTGTGCTCCGGAGATCAGGCGGTGGATTGCTCCGTCTTGTGTAGCGCTTCCGTGCTAGACACGCACAGAGCTCCCGAGTAACTCTCGAAAGAAGCGCTTTCATCGCGCTCCCGCTTAACGAGAAATGATACAACTGCGCCGGCTGCCATTTAGTACGCTTGTGGCCTATGCATTTATCTACAGGAAGCGTGTAAGCATCGGTAAACATAGGAAAAACCTTGTTCCCTCCTTGGTTTGCGATCTAAAAACTAAATGCTAGGGACTCTTAATAAAGTTCTCTACACTGGTCTTTACCAGTCATTATCGAAGACCTGTTTCCTTTTTTGGTTGGATTTTTTTTTTTTCAATTGAATGGTCTTTTTTATCCCGCCTTCTTTCTCTTGACACCACCACCTCCTCACCGCCTCCCCCTCCGACCTTCTAGTGGGGCTTTTTGTTTGTTTTATTTTAAAGTCTGCTGCTACTGTGCCGGTAATTCCCTTGGGGAGCCAACCGCCTAATGCAGAGCTTTGAGCAGTCGTTGGAGCAGACGCACTTTTGAACTTTGAAGAGCATAATCAGAACAGATTGTTGTTTCTATCTATTTCCAATGGAGGCAATAGTTCTTAAAATGCAATGCCGTGAAGGACTTATGTATTAGCTCACTTAAATGAAATGTGAAATAAGAGCAAACAAGCTTATCTTTGTGGTAATAAGTAATTGATGTTTTATCACCATAACATTAAAGTTAGTTTAACTTTTTTTTAAGTATTTAGGTTAACTTACATTGCAGTTTCTGTAAACCTACAAAAAAAAAAAAAAAAGAAAAAACCAAACCCAAAACCAACCCAACAAAAGACAAAAACATGCCTGAACCAAACTGTGCTCAGTCCTAAGAACTGATAAATCTTCACTCTCTGGCTGTATTTCATCATCAGTAGGTGATATATTGCTGCATGTAATAATATCTAACTGAGAGGGCCCTTCTGTAACTGGGGAAGCAAATACATAATTGATAAAGTATGGATATAAAAGGTTGTGTGTGAATAACATCTTTCTGCCTTGTTAGCTGTTTGCTAATTACAGAGCGCTTTCTTGAAATATCCTGGTTAGAATAATCTGAAATCCTGGTTTAGGACTAAATCACACTGGAAGCCATGGATAGGTGTACAAAAAGTCTTTAATCTCTTAAAAAAAATGCAGCTGTGTTTATCCTTTTGCTTGGCAGGGCTATGTTTGTATTCCTTCAGAGATGGTGATTTTTCTTTGTTTCTTGGTTGAGTAGCCAGTGAATAACAAAGGTGGATGGTGTAGACCACCATCCACTGGGGAGGGACAGTAGTACTGTAAAGACTTCTGAGATGTGACCTAGTGGCTGGAATTTATGGACAAGACTGTGTCAATACTTTGTAAATATAAGCCTTTTTCTTATTTAATTTGCTGTTCAGTGGGGCTAACTGCCACCTTATTGTAAATGGAAGAGGGGAATTTTGCAGAGGCTATTTTAGTAAAACACACTGTTCAGTCTGTCTGCTTTAGATTGAGACTGGATTTGGATCCTTTCCAAGTCAGCTCATTTAATCTTAATACAGCTAAATAGGATTCGTGTCAGTTTGCATGGAGAGAGGATGTAAAGCTGTCACTCGAGAGGCAGAACTGTGCTCAGGACGAGTGTGACAACAGCCTTTGGCATGTGTGACGAATGATAGCACAACCTCTTGGGATGCACAGGGGAGCAGTGTGTTTCTGCTGGGTATTTAGCACGGATGCTAAATATTTATTACCTGTGCTTGTTTGCATGTGTCTTGTCTACATGGCACAAGTAAATACGGTGTTGCTCGGCAGATGTCATGCTGCTGTGTGTGAAGTCTCACACACTGGTCATCAGTTATTTACAAGTAAAGATTATGATGACAGAAAGCAAAATTTTGGCAACACCTTCCCCTCTGGCCCCTCCACCCACTACCCAATAAGCTGGACCTTTATATGAAACTACTGTTTTAACAAAAATTATAAATGCACGCACAAAGCTTACAGATCATGTTTGTAATTCATTATTTCACAGTAAACAACTAGCAATTCCATTAACAGTAGGACATTAGTGATTTTGTATTTTAATTGAGTACCAAAGTGAAGTGCTAGAAAGCCAACTTCCCGATTCTGTAGCAACATTTGATCACAATTAGTTGTATCTGAGGCATGCTTACCATGCTCAAAATAAATTTTAGTAAAAGTCTAGAAAATAATACTGAAATAAGTATATTTGTTAATATAGACAAGTTTTAATATATAATTTAACACAGCCATTCTGCCATGTGTAATAGTTACAAAGTAACAAGATCTCTCCAAGGTAAGCTATAAATATATAACCTATACCCAGTTCATGAGGGTTTATGGCTGGGAGTTCATCAACAGTTCAGATGCACGATTTCTGTCTAGTCTGTACAGAGGTTCATTAGGCTTTACAGGTAGTGAATTATTTTGTAAGGAAATGCAAAAGGTGTCGTCTTGTCCAAATCTTGCTGAGTTATCTGGAAATTAGTGAAATGCTAAATAAACTTACTTGCTCAGCCTTGCTTTGTTTCATTACTGGAGTGTCTGTGTACTCTCTGCATTTTTCCTAGATTCATGGTACTGGTTTCTTTTTGATGGTGGTTTAGGTGGATTATATCCTCTTGCAAAGCAAACCAATCTAATAAATTGTGGCTAGAACAGCATGGCTGCGGGCTAATGAACAGTGCTTACCGAAGGAGAAGGAAATGTGATCTCGGGTCTATAGAGCTGTTAATTTGATCTGATCTACCAGCATTCTTGGTTACTTTATTGAAGGATTTTTTTTTTTGGTTGTTTTTTCTGTTTCCTCTTGGGGGAAAAAACAAAATGTAAAGCTTCACAAGAAATCAAGTTAGCTTTGCGGCATAGCATTTGATTGATGTAGTGTCACACAAGAACTTCTAATACTTGTGTGAATGTGTATAAAACTGTGTAAAGAGACGACAGCAGTAAATGTAGTCTAGCAGCTTTTGGTCCTATAGAGAAAATACAAGTGAATAATATCCAGAGGGACCTTTTTTTAATACCTTTATTACTGGCCTGTGGTCAGAAAGCTGAGCACAGTAATGAAATCTGTTCACGTCATGCTGTTGAGGGGGAAGTATTATTGATGGAGAGGGCCAACATATAAAGGGCATTGAAGAACTTGGGGTAATAAACTCCCTTTTCATATAGTTAAACTTGGAAGGATGGGAAAAGAAGGTCCCTCACTAAATAGGCTAGAAGGAGATGGTTTAATCAGTGGTAGTACAACTGTCCTGTTGTGCATGTCATCTGCACAACATGTCAATGTGTAGGGCTTCTCTAACAGAAGGTTCTAGGGAGAGCTTTCCTTTAATGTAGGTACTTACCTGTGCCCAGGACAGACAAATTCAAAGCAAAACCTAGAAAGTGGATTTGGGATGACCAGAGAGAAAATTCCACCTTAAGATAAGAGGGTGCTTGGCTATTTCAGCCTGGTAGAATTGAGGAGTTATCTCTTCCTTCACCTTTGTAAAATGTAAGGAATTTAAATGCCAAAGAGGAGAAAGAATTGCTTTAAGCAGAATTTGTGGGTTAAGAGACTTTAAAGTTTTAGAACAGTTAAGCATGTATGGTTGGGGCAGAGGGGAGGGAGGGGGTTGTGAGTGGGTAGAATTTTTTTTCCCTTCCTTGTTGATCTTATTAGAAGACTATTCCAAGACCTAACATCCTTAAGATAAAATTTGACAGTACACAATTTAATGCTGCTGCTGCCTGTAGGAGTGAGGAACTGGAACTGATGTCTCACAGGGTTTTCCCAGCCCTGTGTTGTTAATAATGGGCTAGTGTGTGCTAGGCATTAAGTGGTTAGACAAGTCCTCTGTACCTGTTTGATGTTGAATATACATGCATGCTGTCTTCAAGTTGTTTTTTTCAGAATACAAGTGTTCTGCCAAGCCTTTATCTGTCTGTGAGCAGACTACGGCATTAAAATTTAACAAGTTTTCGATTAGCCAGCCAAAAAAATATGCAAGTGTAGTGACAGGAATTTATTCCTAAATATAAACAATATTAGTAATTGTTCCAAGATCTGCTCAATTTATTCTTGACTATCTGTCTTCTAACTACACACAGTGGTTCTGTTTCAGAGCTCTTTACAGCAGATTCCTGTAACCAGACTGAAATAAAAATACTTTTTCATATCTTTAAGTGTTCACAGTCAATTAAAATACTCTTAGCTTATGGATGGCTATAGCTTTAGTCAAGAATAAAATATTACCCTTGTAAGCACCAATTGCAGTCCATCAGGTGATACAGGGTATAGTGTATTTGATACCAGGAGATGTATACTCACTCTGGGGCAAAATGGAAACCTAAGGAAGCTTCAATTTGCCAAATGTAAAAACTCCCTTTCATTTGCCAAATGTGTCACTCACTGCTGCAGAAAAAAGGTGGACGATTCTATGAGTAGTAAATTTAAGGAGATGAATAAAGTTATAAGAGAATGAGTTCAGAGTTTTGCAAAAACCCTTATTTACTGCATGAGCTGAGTAAGCATTTCCAAGGGCAGTTTGTTGTGGGATGTTAGATGCTGCAGAGAAACCAAGGGTGTTAACTGTTATGTTAGTCACTAATTAAAGAATTTCTTAGCCTTCTTAAAGGTCAAAAGCAGGGACATAAGCCTTCCTGTTCTGTTCTCTTCCTCCACCCACATGAACATCTTCCTTTGTCCATGAAAAAAAAGTTGTGATATGTCAGGACTTTTTGAGAATAAGACTTCTTGATGACCACTGAAGATTCCCACATCAGTGTCATTCTTATTTGGCACACTGTGCCCAAAGAGCTTTACATGCCCTGTAAATCCCATAATCACCCGACTGACCTTGATGGAAGGCAGTGCTGCCCAAGATCACTGAACCACGCTGCACACTGTTAAGTAATGTGCCTTAGCTGTGTTGTGTGCTTGCTTTGAAGCCTGGTTTCTGCAACAGATAACATTTACCCTGTGAGCTGAGAAGTACAAAGAACAGTAGTGTATGCACCTAGGAGAGGGGAAAATTGTTGCTATACAAGGCTGGAAACAAGGCATAGCTCAGTGTAACAACCATGCTGCCTCCATATTGCTCATCTGTTCAGATCCAGATTTTGTTTCTCTTTCTAGTTCCTACTTCATAGTGGGGAAATTCACTTGCCTTCTCTGCATCTGCTCTCATTTTTGAGAGAGCATTAGTAGCAGCCATGTGCTCAGCTGAGGCTGATGGACACCTCGTAATAACAGCTGTCCATTAAAGAAAAATCCCAACTCTAAGAATTAACATGCAGGACTCTGCCTTCTAATTGAGTAAGAAAAACTCTTGCTGATGGCCACGGACTTGTATTTGGCTACCTACTGTGTAGGCTTGGTGGAAGAGATACTGACTCCCCTACACAAGGCCTGTACCCTTTTGCTTCCTTTGAGAGAGGAGTGTGTGATTGCCCTGTTTGGTTTGTGTGCATTTACTTCTCCCTCTCACTTTCATGAACAAGTGCTGTGGCTATTGTGTAAAACTCTGGGGTGTTACTATCACCATCTCTTTCTCTCTTGTTTTTGTGTGAAGAAGTGCGCACTTGCTGTAGTTGTTCTAACCTCGGTGTGAAATAAGTGAGAGAGAGAGTTCTTCAGGGATGAGTGGACAGATGTCCTGTTGCTGAATCTTGAGCAGGCTTTCAAAATTACTTTAGAGTGGCTCAGTTCTGCCAAGAGACCACCACTGTGTAGATGCAGAGAGCAGGTCTGGGAGCTGTCTGCTACCTGAAGAACCAGAGACTAAAAAATATCACCTTTGAACCTGGGCACCAGAATTTAGCCTGTGTAGCCCAGCAGATGACTTCAAGCCTGTACTGTAGGTTCTGGTCTTCAGAGTTATTTGTGGGAGCTAAAGTTGTTCTTCAACACCTAGCTGAATACACTTGGCTGGCTTAACTTTTTGTCTCTGTAGAGATAAGTGGTTGTACAGAGTTCCTGCTGCACAAGCTGTGGTGTGTGGTGATTTGCATAATTGATACTTGGTGATCTCAGTGTGGGGGCGAATAGTTTTTCCTCCATAACAACTGTCATAGCTGTGCAGACAAACTCTCAAAAGGTGCTTTTCCTGCTGTCACTGTGCTCAAGGTACACTTTGAGAACCACTAGAGCATATTTGTTTGCCATCACACATCTACAGTGAGGGGAGTGGGAAGAGTTTCATCTCAGAAGCCCTTAAGCTGTTTTAGGGGTTACGAAGGGGTACTTTGCCAATCCTTGCAATCACTTTTTCTTTGTGATTTGTAACTGCTCAAGAGCAATACCTTTGTGTTTAGGTGACATTCCAGCACTTGCCATGACCTACCTTTATCTGGGAGCAAATAGTACCTGTTGCATGCTGTTTGAAGTACCTGCTTGAGAAGTGGAAGCATTGTAGTGTATTGCACATAGATCAGATTATCGAGCTGTCAGAGGTGATCACATCACATAACCCCACTAAGAGATTTCACAAATGCCATGAAGTGTGTTCCACTGAAGTCTCTGAGTAAAATGAAAGAGGCTGATATGGAACAGGTAAAACAGAAGGGTGGCATATCAAACAAAAATCTCTCTGACAAAAGGATTTGTATCTAGAATGCAGAATGAACAAACATCATTACTGGGCCTTGTGTGAGTTGTTGCACTGCTGTTTCTCCCTAAGTAAATGGAATTAGTTTTCCTTCTGAACTTTGATGTCTATATGAACATGGCTGGCCTTGTAGGTCAGGCAGAAGCCCTTGTAGCCTAATAGTACACCTCTGATGTTGGCCCAAAGCTGATGCCTGAGGAAGAGTATTTCAAAGGCACACACCACTGCTTTCCTCTGAGGTATTGGAGGTTGAAAGGTCCTATATAATGAGTTACTGAATGGATTTCTGTGAACTTGTCCAGTCTCTCTTTGAAACCCTGTGAACTCTGGCATCCATAGTATACTTTAACAAAGGCTGTCCTAGATAACCTTCACATTGTTTGGAAAGTTATCTACAAACCTCCTTGCTACAGTGCTATATAGTAATTTTTTTCTTTGTTCAGTGTTGATGCCCTGTAGTTATTTTGTTGGTAGAACCATGAACACATGTTCCTTGTCTAGTCTGTTCATGCAGCTCAGGAGTTTATATGCTCTTATGTCGTAGCCTCAGTTAATTTTCTTCCAAGGTGAAAAGTCCTAGCTAGCTTAGTTGATCCTTGCATGGTAATTATTTGAGCATCCTTGATCTTCTTCCAGTTCACATCTGACGAAACTACTGCTTTGCATCCTGTAACATCTCCATCTGGGCAGAGTAGAGTTACCAAGAACATTTCTCCAGTAGTTGTTTCTTGAATGCCTTAAACTCCCAGGTCATAGTCCTGTGAGAGAGTAAGTCACAGATAATGCTTGTGTTCACTCAGCCCACCCTGTCCCATTGTAATGCGCTGCTCTTCCACCCCAGAAGAGCAACCACCACAGGGTCTATTGAAAGTGTTGAGAGCTGTGTGCTCTCAGGCTGTGTTGCTGCTGGCAGACTTCTAACTCTGTAAGGGCTCTGGGTTTTCTGTGCACATTGCCCTCTAGAGCATAGACCTCTGTGTAAGCATTGGAATAAAAGGGACCGGTATTGGTGCTTGGATTCGGGGAAGCTCTGAGGCTATTGTATCTTTTATTGAGATTATTCACACCTTCAGATCCTGCCTTGGTTGTTGTGAGTTGGTACTGTGGGGTTCACCTTTTGCGGAAATTGTTGTGTGTTTGTTGTTTCCAAGTGAAAAAGCCAAGCAGAGGCATAACATGATGTTTGTGTTCCAGATCAAGACTGTAAGATACTAATTTATTTTTTCCTTTTTCCTCAAGGGGATTGCAGAAGGATGGTATTGCTTTATGTAGTGTAAATATTGGAAATGTTAAATTGTTTAGAAGACTCTGAAATTATGATAAAACTTGAGATCTCAAACCTCTATATTATCTGCACTTGGCCCCATGCTTATGTTTCTGATGGAAGACAGCAGAAGATCTGATCCATTCTGGATTCTGAGCAACTTCTTGAGATAAAGCTTATTTGAGGATTGTTTGTGGGGCTTGCTGTAAACTTCATGTGTAAAGCCTTAGTCTCGCAACTTCATTATGTTTAATTAGATGCAACAGCTGTCATGATAAAACAGTCTGTGTATGCAGGAGTTTGATCCAGTGGCCTCTAGCTTTCCTCTGTGTTTATTCTTTATGTACAAAGGAGCTATTGTTGCTGCACTCTGTGTTCCTAAATCCACCCTAGCATCCGTTGAGGGCAAGTGACACATCCAGGCAGTGGTGCTGTGTTGAGCCTGTTGTCACTGGCTGTGTGTTTCTCCTTTAAAGAACAGACTGCTGCTTGTACACAGATATTCTGAAAATGCTAATGGAGTATTATACAGCATCAGAGAGTCTTTAAAGTGAACATTAATGTGTTTCAATGAAACACCATAAACCGTCCTGCTTCTTCATAATATCATGTTCAAAGTAAATCATTCTTACATCCCTCACATAGAGTGAGGGCAAGTGTTTTGCATGAAAAACACCTGGGCTCCCTAAGTGTACAGGGCTTTGTTCAAGGGCAGTATCCTGGGGCCTTTCAGACTTACTCTGCATTGCTTTATGTCTTGCCAGAACATAGAGCTCTGCCTAGGTAATTTCACATTAAAAAAAAAAAATAAATTGAATTTTAAAGCTTTAGGTAGGCCTCTGTCTCTCAGTTTTTCAACTTGTTCCGGGCTTGAGACAGAATGATGCTGTTTGCTTGTTAGGAAAGAGTTGTGGGGAATCTTCAGTGACTGGAGAAAGATTTTTTTTTTTTCTTTTTTCATTTTTTTTTTTTTCTGGGAAGAGTGCTTGCTTGGTTTTACTGTTTCACTGAGCAGTTGTTCTTAACTGTACAGAGCTGACCAGAGATGGAGAATGCCCCCTGTCAGGGGCCTAGGCATTTGGGAGCCAAGGCTATTAGAGATGTACTGTCGCTTGCACTTGCCACACCTGCATGAAATCTTCATGATCTTTTGGCATGCAAAGTGTTATTGCTTGACCTAAGATAAAGAACTGAATTGCAGCCATGGCTGCTTCTTGATATTTCACGCAGATGCCTACTATGCAGTTATTACATGCTGAAAGAAGAGATAGTAGGGCTTCATTAAGGGAACTGAGATAGGCACGTAATTTAGTTTGGCACCTTCTGCACATCTAAACATAAAAAAGTTTGAATTTGCATTCTAGGATTATGGTCATGTTTAATTATAAGGACAGATTCATTCTATATTACAAAGAAGAGTTAAGTGACATGGCTGCAATACTGAACTCCATAGATTTGCTATCTTGTGACCTGTTTGTATATGTAGGCAGGGAGGGGGAAGTTCATTCTGAAAATTCCACCCACTTTGTTAAAACTGGAATTTCTGGATAACTCCCCACATCTGGATATTTAAGGTTTTCCTGCTCGTGTGAACCCCCCTTCCCTCCCTCCACTTCATCCAGAAGTCTAGCTTTCCGATTTAGCTCCAAAATTTTTCTTGGCTTCCCCTCGAAGTATTTTATTTCTCTTCTGAAAAACTGTCACGAAAGAAGTCATAAGTGTTTTTCACCAAACATGAGAGCAGCAAATACCTGGGCTCCTATTGCCTTGACTAAACTTAAGAAATTTCAGTAAAGTATAACTGATATAGCTATTGCTCCTTAAATACTGAAGACTAGTACCTCCAAAAATATAATTCTGCAAGCTGTTGCATTAAAGCTGACTAGTAGTTAAGGCTAACAATCACACTGGACAATTTTAAAGTAACTACTAGATTGTAGATTATTATATACAACTCAATTTAACCTCAGTGGTGTTTCTCCCTCTCCTAGGAAGGTAAGCAAGGTTTTAAGGAGCAAAGACCAGCCTACTCAGCTCTAATTTTACCTGTTACAAATGCGGCAATACCTAACTGCTTCATAGACTCTGAGGAATTCCATTGGAACGTGACTTAATGTTCCCATTTATTTGCAATGAGGAAGCAATGTTTAACACAATGAGATCTGAAATGGAACACGTCCTTCAGTTCACAGAGAGGTATTTTGATTTAGCATGGTATGCTGAGAAACTGGGTCGGTCAAATGGGTGCAACCAGCTTGCCTTGTCAGCCAAGGAGATGCCACTGAGGCTGTCTCCTGTTCACATTTTGTGAGCTGCTAAAGCTCTTTTTTCCCTTGTCAGCAGACTCCTCCCCAGTGTGCAAGGGAAGGCTCATGGCTGCTGTGCTCTCTGCTACCGCCCTCTCTGAAATGCTCCGTTTTGGGCAGGCAGTGCATGAAAGCTTCTGCCAAGGGAGCAGGGGAGGAGCCTGTGAAAGGCTTTCTTCTGGGCTTTGGCTTGCAGTTCTTGCTGGGCTGTGCAGTTCTTTCCCATTCTCATAGGAATCAGATTCTCCTTCTCCCAGAAGAGAAATGGTGGGTGTGTCACTTGCCTTCTCATTTCAGGTTCTTGGACGTCCTTTAAGTCATAAAAATGTAACACTATGAAGGACTTGGACCTGTGTTTTCTGAAGGCTGCATGGAAGTGGTTACGTAATATCATGATATCTTACCATTCCAGCAATTACTGTTTCTTGTCATGTTACCCAGCCTGCAATAAGAGGGATTTTTGCTGGTTTTCTCCATGTGTGTTTAGAAGTTTTTATAGTCTTCTATATAAAACATGTCATGTTTCAGACAACTCCCATTTGGAAAGGGATTACTGACATGTTTAAAAATAAAACCTAGTTTGAAACAAACAGAAAAGCCCCAAACACGCAGATTTTAAAAAACCCAACTGGCAACCAACCTAGAAACACTTGACCTTAGATCAGTGTAGACTTTCCTTGATTAATTTGCCCCCTTCCAAAAGAAGCATTCAAATTTGGGTGACAGCATTCCATCTAGCAAGTCATCAGACAGGCAGAACAGAATAGTCACCTTCTGTAATGCTTCCGGTGACAAATACACTCAAGAATGTAATTTTCCCTTCTATGTAATAGTATCACACCAGGAAATGTGGTGTTTTTCTGGGGATTATAATAAACCACATCCTTGTCTACAGTCCTGCTGTAGCCCATTGTTTGCAAGCCTGTAATTTGTTCATCTCTGCCTCTTATCCATTCTCACCTCTCCAAGTCTAACACTTGTAGCTATTTTTCAGACCTACCAACATCTTTGAATTCCAGCGCTGTCCTCCCAAAAGACTTATTTGTTCTTGACTAGGTGCTGTTCATGATCTTGTAAGTGCACTCCATCTTCTAGGGATTGTGAGAAAACTTTGTTTTCCTATTCCTTCAATCCCACTACGCTCACATCCCCTTTTCAAGACCTTGGCTTGACAAGGAAAGGTCAGAATATGTGTCTCTGCTGTAGTTACAGCAAGAGGAAGGTGCTGAGCCGAGCTGAGAGGGAAGCTGTGTTTTGGCAAACCTGCAGCAGCGAATGGAGTTGATAATTTGCTTGATATTCATGACATTTGTCTCCTGCTCTGAAAGAAGCTATGGAGAATGTAGGTGCACAACTTGTCATTTGGTTGTAATTTCACATGGCTCAGATTTGTTGTATGCCTAGTCTTATGTTGTATGGCACCACATCAAATATGTTATTAGGTGTTATTTGATCCATCAGGCAGGTTATTCTGTCAGAGAAGAAACAGAATTGTCTCCAAGTGTTGTGTTCTTGATATGCTGGTGTTCATAAATTCTTAAGAAGTATACCATAAATTGAACTAATATTTCTGCAGTTGCTTCTGTGTTATTTGTGTTGCTTACCTTCTCAGAGTTGTCTTCTCTGCACAATCTCTGAACCATTACCTGTTGACTTAAGTAACTTGCGGAGGACAGAGGAATGCAGATACTGGAGTGTTAGCAAATTAGCTCTGAGCTCTGAAGCGGCTAGGATGTTTTTCCCTCCTCAATGTTGAAAATTTTCCCCTAACAGTTTCCAGGAGCTGGGACAACAGTTACTCCATCAGTTAGGACAATATCTTTCTTTGTTGTTGGACCTGGAACCAGTGAACACTACTGAATGGAATGTGGAAGAATAGAGAGCAGTTTCAATGCCCTTCTGATGCTGCTACATGAAGTTGTTTTTCCTATTACCAGATACTTAATCACTACATGCGTCTGTGAACAGCTCTGGTTGCTAAGGTCAAAATGAGATTACTTTGTCCTTGCACATACATTGCAGCCCAGGCCAAGAAGCTTGCCTATTATTTACTCCATTAGTAGCTGCTGCTTGCCTGGTGAAAGAGTAGACCTGCAGAAATGTAGCATTAATCCTACTACTTTCTTAATACTATTATTAATACCACTGCTTTCTCCTTGTTAAGACTTCTGTATTCCTTCAGCACAAGTAAGTCCATATCCATACAGTCTGTGTGTGTGCAAGAAGGGTTAACAGCTCTGCACGCTGTTTTTCATAGAATGTGCTGTGCTGTGCAGTACAGCAGTTCAAAATGTGGCTGATTTGCTTAAATGTACCAGTGACTCCTGGGATTTCCAGACACCCAGTGACTGAAGAAACAAGGCATGTCTATCTAGGTTTCTCCACTGCTAATTGCCACCACTTGGAAAGATACTGCGCTTGGAAACCTGCTGTTTAGGAGACTTTGGTCTTTCTTCCTCCTTGGAAAGAAGAAGAAAACATTCCTGAGCATTGTCTAAGGCATTTAGACCTGCCTAATGATAATGATAAGTGACACAGTTAAGTACCGGTTTGTCCTGTGTTAATGAGTAAAAGTTGGTATTTAGTGCCCTTTATCATACGTATTCACTGAAATTAAATTGTATGGTCTTATTTAAATGACTTGCACAACTTCATGGTTTCACTGAACTATTTTATTATGCAAGTGAACTATTAGATTACATGCATCAGGGTGCAAAATATCCACAATAGCATAGTGTGTCTGAGAGCTGTGGGGTTTTTTTCCCTGTTCTCCCTGCCCTTTTCCCTTTAGTGTGGGATGTTTTTCAGTCGAGCTGCAGTATCAGCAGAAGGATGGTTAACTTCAAAGATACCGTGTTGCCTGCAATCAGAGACTGGTTCTGCACCAAGGCGCTCAAGAATCTGATGTTAGAAAAAAACTACAGCTGTGTGTTCATAGTGTCCAACACACCTGAAAACTGGATGTTTGTGAGAGGATGGGGTTGAAAGAGGCAATGTCTTCTTGGGTTCCGATCTAGGTCTTGATTCTTCCACAGAGATGGTGCCACTCCGCTGGTTTGGCAGTGTGTTGCCTCCTTAAGAGAGTGCTTTCTGAATGTTTTTCAAATGGCACTTTAATTTTTCAAGTTACTCTACTGATGTGCATGGAATCTGAAAGGCTGCACCTGCCCCATAGATTGATCTACTGACTTAGCATTAGAAAAGATGTTGTTTTAGCGACAACAAAAGAAACAAATGCATGACTTAAGGGCATTGCTAAAGCACAGAAGATTCCATTCTAACTGCCATTGCTTTCCATAGTGTTACAATCATTTAAACTCTACTCTGAAGTTCTCTCTAGCTCTGGCCTTCATCCTCTATTCTCTTGCTTGAATTGGTAAGGTAGCTAACATGTTACAGTCCAGTACGAAGCAATGGAACTGGATTCTGTTTTTCAGTGTACTAAGTACTTCAGCTTCGTGGAGAGTTTTTCCTTTTAATGCAAATGGCATTGCCTTTTCAACAGCATGCTTTTTCCCTTCTGGATAAATTTGTTAGCAATTTTATGCATCCTAAGACAGGGGAAGAGGAAAAACTTGTGTTCTGTGTTTTTGTATGCACAAGCAAACCTTAAAGACCCTATTTGTAATTTTAAGTGTGTTAGCCTCAGACATAAAAGTAGAATTATTGAATAGTTAAGCTTGTTAAGGAAGTTAAGGAAGGAACCTTAAATATAATGTATTTCCAACCCCCAGAATAATAAAGTGTTATGACATTGGCCTATCAAGAAAGAAGTCATATCTTACTGTTCAGGATTTTTAGTGTGTTTTGTGCATAAATGCACCTATTTTTAAATATAACCCTTATTTCATGTATAACAGCCATGTGCTGTTCTCTTCTGTCCACACCCTTGTGCTCCTAAAAATGAAAAGCTGCTTTCATTTTGGTTATGGCTTCAACATTGTCCTGGATTACTGCCA
Organism: Leptocoma aspasia; assembly: GCA_013399835.1. Taxonomy (NCBI): domain Eukaryota; kingdom Metazoa; phylum Chordata; class Aves; order Passeriformes; family Nectariniidae; genus Leptocoma; species Leptocoma aspasia. The sequence continues at coordinate 92,413 of VXAX01007519.1, read as the reverse complement.
GGATTTGGTAGGATTTTACAAAGGGCATGCCTTGCCTAGACAGGGTGAACAGGACTTCACTTGTGAAAGTTGTCCTTACTGTGTCTTCCTCTTTTTGTTGCTCATGAAAATTAGTTTGAGTTCTTGGTTGTTTTCCTCCCCAACAATACCTGAATTGGTTAGCACCTTGGGTGTTGACTTAATCATCTTGGCGCCACGGGGAGTTCCATCTGGTGGAGCTGAGTGCCAAACGGATTGACTGTCAGTGTAACAGACATCAAGGTTTCTTCAGGCTGTCTAAACCAGGGGTTCATGTGGGTTAAGCTCCGTTTGCTGCTTTACTACGAGTTTCTCTGTGGCTAAAAGCTTGTATGGAGTGGCTGTAGGACATCCATTTAGAAACACTGTTGAAATCATTATGTTCTTGAAGTCGAGGCTGAGGTTTGGAGATGAGAAGTGGGAGAGCTTCATAGGGCAGGAAGGAGACTCAAAGGATATTCCCAAGCAGTCATCAACTCATTGAAGGGACAGAAGGTCTCTTCTTGCTCTGCTTTGTGTGTGCCTGTCATGTGGCTGGCAGTTTGTCTGAGGGCACACCAGGGAAACTCCTCTTTCTCCTGATGGTTATGCAGCCCTTAAAGAACACAGAAATTAACCTTTACCGCAGGCCCCAAGTATCTCTGAAAGCTTTTTGGATAACCAAGTAGTCATGTTCCTGCATGCTTCTAGCTTTAAATGATTGAAGTGGAAAAGCAGATTACTACAGTTTTTGGTCTTAATACTAAAATAATTCTTAAAATATGTAGCAGCTAAATGGCTTTAGCACTAAATAGCTCACTATATAGCTGATCCTACAGCCTTTGAGGGTTGTAGTATGACAGGACTAGGGAATTTAACTTTTTTTACTAGCAGATAACCACTAAGGAGAGTTAGAGGAAAATACATACTGGTACGAGCTGGAATTTTGTACTCAGCCAGCATCCTGCAGGTTTTCTGGTAAGGAGTAAGAAGCACCTCCTTTTAAGGTCTTTAGCTTGTAAAGTGATACTTATTTTACACTTCTATGGTGTTTCAGCCAGAACTACAAATAACTTGCACAGCACAAAACTGAAGACGATAAGTATATGTTTTGTTGAAGTGGGTAGAAAGGGATTTAGAATATGATTAGGGATTTGTTGTTGAGAGGGATTAAGCAACAGGTGTTTTTTAAGGTCACATCTTTGAATTGCAGTCTTGCTGTTCCAGAGAATTTGGTATCTGAACTTCCCTCCCTTCCTACACTGGAAATGTTTCTTGGGAAACCTTTGGTTCTTAAGGCACGGGAAGAAAACCTTAAGCATACCTCCACGCTCCAGTATGATTGCAAATGCTACAGTGAGGTTTTCCAAGAACTCCTTTTACCTTCTTGCTTGTTCTTTTATCTTCCATTTAGGGAATTTTTTTAAAGTCCTAATTTAAAGGACAGTGCTTTAAAAACACAGCTTGAAAGTGGTGTCACTAAGTCATCTTCTCTGGTTCAGTTCTGGGGTCCTGTGACTTGCTTTTGCATCCTGATTAACTGTTAATAGACTTTTTCTAGTCATTAAACACTCTTGCCTTCTGCATTCAGTAGTAACCTCTGTCTTGCAGTCTACTGCTATCACAGTAAATCTAGTTATGTTGTTTCTTCACTGACAGCAAGAGCTTATTGAACTCCTGCCCTGTAGTATCATTCAGTACCTGTTACTGCTGGTTTTGTGTGCTGAGTAGATTTTTATGAGGGAAAGAATGAACGTTTATCAGGTTAATGCTGATTGCTTTATAAGAATAATCTGCAGCCTTTTGCCTTTAAAACCTCAGATTAATTCCAGCTCTAATATAAATGGAAGTTAAATTATAAGTCTTAAATTTAATTTAGTCATTAGGGCCTTTCGTAATCCAAGGGATGGCCTGCAGGCAGCTATACTGTGCACTCACAGTAGCTCTTAGTCCAAGAAGGTTTAGGCATGGAAAGGGTCAGATCTAAAATACCCTCCTGTTGAACCAGAAGATCTGTCCAATCCTGTGTTGAGTAGGAAAACCTGTGAAGCAATTTGGCTAAAACAGCAGAATGAGTGCCCCAATTAAGTTTGCTGGTGTGATAACACGATTCTAATTGAGGCTTAAGTGTGTTTATTATAGAGGTTATGGGAGTGCATCAAAGCGTGGAGAGTGTTGTACACAAAGTACTGTGTTAACACCTAGAAATTACTTTCAATTCATCTTAAAGAATGCTTTTTTTGTTTTTTTCCTTAGATCAATGTTCGAGTTGTTACTATGGATGCAGAGCTGGAGTTTGCCATCCAGCCAAACACTACAGGCAAACAGCTGTTTGACCAGGTCAGTGAAGGGTTGGTGTGGGCTCTTGTTGTTTAATTTTGGAGTATGTTTTGGACTATAGTGTTTTCTTAAGACTGGATTCCAAAGCTATCTTTCTTCTCTCTACCTCCTAATCAAACGACCCCAGTCTGAACTAAGATCTCTAAATTCCATCACAGTAAAAGGAAAAAGCAAAAACCCTGCAGGTATGTTATGTTCTAGTGAAACCTGTCTTCCTAGCATGTTGGATGAGGAACTGTCACAAGGGATCTAAAATATTTAGACAGCATAGGTAGTATGTAAGAGGGTACCTCTTGCTTTGAAATACTACTTAGCTCTTATATAGTTCTGAACTTCTAAGGTTGAAATGCTGCTCTTGTGCATAAAACTCTTCAGAATCAGGTCTTCAGGTGGCTGATGAGTGCGTCGGCATGGCTGCATTCATTCACATGCTGGGTTGGAGGAACCACTTGCCACAGGTGTTTGAGTTTGTCAAAATACTGGAAAACCAGAAGAGTTTGTCATCTCTGTGCAGCATTTTACAGTCAACATGCCTTGTAGGAAGTCCCTGTGCAGCAGGACAGAGCAGAGATTAGTGCAGCCTGCCTTCAGGGATTCCTAGGGAACTGGAGGGCTTGAGTGGCCAAGACTCTCCTCCCTTACTGTTATTCTTCCTGTTTTACTGCTTTAACAATATACAGGTCTATTTGAAGATGGACCTGCAAAGGTCAGATAAAGACAACTAAAACAAACTGTGTGCTATTTGTGAATCTTTGTTATTATCCACTTAAGTAGCTTGCTGTTATAAAACTGAAGCAAGGCCTAGATTTTAGCAGAAAAAAAAATTACTTACTGCTCTGCAACTCAAAAAAAAAAAAAAAGAAAAAAATTGCTTCTAGCCATTTCTGCTGTAGACCTTAAAAATAAAATTTGGTCTATGCAGACTTCAGTCATGCATTTTAACCTGTTCACAAACTGTTATTTGCACTTCTCCCCTTGTACCCACTAACCTTGATAGCTAAGGGTGGTTGAGCTTTAACTCAAGTAGGCAGTACTGGCTAAACAGCATCCATTCCTTCTGAGGTATTGTTGGTACAATTTCTTGTTTCAGTGAGTTAGCTAGAACTTGCTAGGCCTTATGGCAATTGTGCATTGAGAAGTACTTAAAAAGAAAACCCAAAAAAAACCCCAAAACAACACAAACCAGTTAAAAAAATAAACAAAATTCCAAACCCTCAACAAACAAACAAGGGAAAAAAGCTTTTATTGAGTTTTTTAAAGGAATGAAAGAAGGAAATCAAATACTAATCACTGCAGAACTTCACAGTACAAAACTGAGTAGCCAAAACTCCAGCTTGTGTTTAGCATTAAATTTAACTTTAATTCATTTTGATTACTACTGATGTAGGATAAGCATCAAGTGTTCATTGAACACAGAGGCCAAGGGTTCAGTCCCTGTATGGTTCATTCATTTTAGACTTGAGCTTGTGGGTCCCTTCCAACTCAGAATATTCTATGATTCTCTGACTGTAATGTGCTGAAGTGCATTTGAAACCTTCATTTTTATGGAACCAGTATCTGCTGTTTGATCTTCCAGAGGAGAGTCACCAAGTTGATTAGGGAGATGCATCACCTCTCCTATGAGGAAAGGCTGAGAATTGGGATTATTCCGCCTGGAGAGGAGAAGGCTTTGGCATGACCTAACTGCAGCCTTCCAGTACCTGAAAGGAACCCTCAAAGAAGTTGGAGAGAGACTATTCTAGGCCATTCTATGATTCCATTCATGCTGATCACCATGGCATCAGAATAACGTCTTCCCCCAGCCCTTTCATGTTGATCCAAAACAGAGAAATTGAATTTTATCTCCGACAGTATGAAAATCCAAATTACTGAAAGCCAGGTTTTTAAAGGCAGTGCTTTAGATTATAGACTGTATGTCCTTATGACAAGCATTCAACAAGTACTTCCCTCCTCCATATATATTAACTGTTTACATCTGTTCAAAGTCAGGGTCATCTCTCTGGCAGAAGAGAAACTACTTTCTTTGCTTTCAGCTGAGAAGTTCAAAATCCTGAGAACATGGAAAAGGCAGATTCAAGATACTTCTATTTACTTGCGGTCTGGGTACTTTGGGTTTTCTGAAGAATGCTTACTTAGTGCATGATTGGGATAGACCTACTCCTCATGGAGATTTGCTCCTTACATCCAGTGGCATGGGTTTAAAACCTGTGATTGGAAATTCTTACCCATATTTCATACCTCGTTGGGGGTACTTCTGCATATGGAGGGAAGGCTGAGGTAGAACTTTGCAGCGCAAAACCAGAAAAGGTGAAGACCATACATTCTCTCCTCAGTTCTGTTGAGCAAGCCTTTCACTAGGCTCTTATCTCAGGTGGAGTTTACACTCAGATAAAGCCTGTGGAGGCAACAGGTTTTCACAGGTATGGGGAGTGGCCCAACTGGAACTGCAGAACCACTGTGGGGGTTTTGAAGAAGCAAGCTATTTTTAAAAACTACAAGATGATTTCTTGGCCTGGTTGTCAGCTAGCAGAGCTACTCTGGCTTGGCTAATATACCTTACTGCATGTAAGGTGTATTACAGCTCCTTTTACAGGAGAGGGAAAATAGTAGAAACCTGTGAATATTAAGTTCTGCTCCACTCAAGCCAGTCATGTGCAGAGTTTATGCTGCAGTGAGGTCTGAGATGTCCCAAGAACCAGCCCAGTGGGCTCTGCAGCTGGCTGGAGTATCTCCCAGGTATCATGTGCCCTCCTGACCATGAATAAAAGAAATTCAAATGGAGGAGAATGTAACTGGCATTTTCTGGAAGTAAATGCATAACTGGATGGAATAGACAGACTCAAGATTTACTGCTTCATGCATTTGAGAAAGCAGAGGAGGTGTCTCTCATCTTGTATATAATGCGTCGTTACTTATTTCTTCCTTGTTTTCCACAGAGGAAGTTTACAGAGAATTTCCCAGTACAGGCTAAAACATTCTTTGTTCTTTGTATTGAAACTCAAACAGTCAAATTATGAAGTTTAGCTTAATACTTTCTCCTTCCTTGCTTTTAGGTTTTGGGAAGAACTTGGAGTCATGATTTCTGCAAGCTTTCTAACTCTGTTTATAGGAAGCATACTTTTTCTCTTGTGAGAAACGTGAGAGACATTCAGAGATAAGGACCTGATAACTGCTTGATTTATGCAACTTTTTATTTTAACAAAGTTGCAACACTCTTTTGTGCAACAGGAAGTACCACACTCAACATATCCCTGGTTTTCTGTTAGACTTCATAAAAATACATCCAGCTGTCAGAAAACTCATCTCTTCCATGATGAAACAGACCACTTTGAGGAAGGAGGGAAAATGAATTTTAGTCAAGTAAAAGCTGAATTATTTTCAGAGCCCAGCTCTTCTTTTAAAAGGACATGGGGTTTGGGTTTTTTTGTTTGTTTGGATTGGTGGGTTTTATTGTCTTTTTCATAAACTCTAGTTAGTCTTAGCTAACATGACATTGTTTCTCTCAAGTCTGCTCTCCAGCCAGAGTGTCTCCAGCAATACCATAAATGTGGAGGTGAAACAGATCCTTGGCTGAGGTCTTAAACTTGTTGAAGCACATGTAACTATACATTCTCAAGTCTGTCACATTTCCCTAACTCACTAAAACGTCTTGCCTTCCACTCAGTTGAGCACCCTGTAGTGACGCTTCCATCACTTTTTTGAGGTGCTACTCTGTGAATAACATCATGGAAGTGATTCAGCTATGTACATAGCAGATCTTTTCAGATTTTGGCTGTGTCTAGAGCACAGCTTTACAGGCAGATGAGCCGACAGCCAAGCACTTGGCTATAAAAACAAGCTGTCAAGAGTAGGTGAAGGTCAGGGACTTGTTAGCTCTATCCTCCACTGAGGAAAAGTAACATGTCCAAACAGGACTGCTTTACTAGTAAGTGCGCCATCCAATCAATGGATGCTGTTTCAGTGCCTTTCAGCTGGTTAGTATTTACAATATATGAAATGAAACTTGTCCTAATGTGGGAGCATCGATGTATTTTTGTCCTTTATAAACTCAGCCTTTTGGGGAGTTTAAAAAAATAATAACCTTGACTAAGAATACTTGCATCTTGTTTTAAACCTCAGAGCAGCGGTATAAAGCACATCTCAATTGCTTCTCTAGAAGGAATAGTCTCTGGTGACTGGCAGACAAGGTCACTTGAGCCAGTAGTACTGCTAACTAGTTGTAGTTAGTATTAATACCATTAGAGACCATCCCACCAAAAACTTTGGTGACATAACTCATCTGCTTCACTAAGTACAGTTTTAAGATGGATCAGTAGATAAAAGCAAGCAGAAGCCCCACCTACTGCCAGTGTATCAGTCTAGCAGTTGGTGGCCTGTCACTTGCTGTTTGTCTCACCTGCTTTCCCCAAGATCATCATCTTCTAGAAACTGGGTGGGACAAGTATCTCAGCCTATGCTGTCATCATCATCTACAATGGCAGCTGTACATCTTTGTCTGCAAGGTGAAATTAAGAGATGCCAAATGAGTAGGTTTAGCCTGTTGCCTGCACCCATCACAGGTGATGTGGGACTCGAAAGGATACCTGGACCTCAAGTGAAGTTTTACCTGCAATAGCTTTTTCTTATTTACCTTTCTGTTGCAGGTGGTTAAAACCATAGGTTTGCGAGAAGTGTGGTACTTTGGTCTTCAGTATGTGGACAACAAAGGATTCCAAACGTGGCTGAAGCTTGATAAAAAGGTAACAGGCTAATTGCTGGCCAAAGGTTAAAGCTTGTATGATTCCTGATGTGTTATTGGCTGCAACTTTATACATCTTGTGCCTACTGTTGATTGTGCCCTAATTTTTGTAATTCCAGGATTGTTTTTAGGGATAACATTGTGATCTCCATGGGTGAGGTGTGGCATGGTAGAAGTCTGCCCTTTTACTCTCTGAATTGCAGGAAACATTTGCCAGATGTGCAGCAGCACCTTGATACTGTACTTTGTTGGGAGGAAGCAGCTGTGCTTTCTGTGGCTGGAGGAGCACCTTGGCTGGTGATGGGCTTAGGCCCTGCCTGTGCAGGATCAGTTGTGTGCTAATTGGAGAAGAGGCACTTCCAGGCTGGGCAGTCAAGGCCTCTGATGTGCTCCTGTTTGTGTATTCCCAGCTCTTATGAAGGCATGAACTGCTTTTCTTGATGGGGCAGTCGGTGACACACCTGTTTAATGTCAGGGGGCTGTTCTCTGTCAAACACACACAGTACTGGGTGGGTTTGCCATCTGATACAGCACAGTAAATCATTCTCCAGTGACCAGTGTTTGCTGTACAAACAGGATTTAACTGGCTTAGTTGGAAAACATAATGCATCTCCCCTATGTTCTCTCCTCTCGGTAAGCAGCCAGAATTAAGGAATTCCACTAAAGAGTTGCCAGTCACTCTCCTCTTATGGCAAATACCCCGAATTCTTTTTTCTATGTAAAAGCAATCTATCCTATTGTTTGCAAAAATGCCTGCTCAGTTGTGATGTCACCTCTGTCCTCAGGTTTCTGCTCAAGAAATCAGAAAGGAGAATCCCCTCCAGTTCAGATTCCGTGCCAAGTTCTTCCCAGAGGATGTGTCTGAAGAGCTGATTCAGGACATCACGCAGAAGCTGTTCTTCCTGCAGGTGAAGGAAGGGATCCTCAGTGATGAGATCTACTGTCCTCCTGAAACAGCAGTACTTCTTGGCTCCTATGCTGTGCAGGCCAAATTTGGAGATTACAACAAAGAGGTGCACAAGCCTGGATACCTCAATTCAGAGCGTCTGATCCCCCAAAGGTGAAGGAATTGGCTGATGCAGTCTCTCTTTTATTTTTTTATTTGAATTCTAGTTAAATGCAAAGAGTTTCATTTGAAAGCATGTTTGTTTTCTTTTTAATTGAATTGTATATAATTGGGTTTTTCCCTTATTTTATTTCTACCTGTCATATTTGAGTATGTTTTTGCTTCTCCTTGGGTTGGTTAGAGAGAGAATATAGTTTTGTATTCAGCTTTTATTTCTTAAATACTGCTGCCATGCTGGTAACTGTGCCAGTACGAATTTCTCCTCTTTAAGAAGAAAAAAGCAGCATTAAGTCAAGGATATGTCATTCCTGAAGAAGATTGGGTTGTGTGTCCTTAGTCCTAATGCACAGTCCTAAAAAACTTGTACATGGAAAGCGTGGCTTGCAGCTACACAGTCCATCCCCACACAGGATCAGTGGATGTTATCAGACCAATGGCTTTTGTTTACCCTTCCTGACAACACTGCAGCAATGTCTAATTCCAGGGATTGCACTAACTTTTGCTTTGCTGTAATCCCCTGGTGTCTACAGTATGTGTGTGATTTGTTTGCAGAGTTTTGCTTATGCCTCTCATGTGTCTGGTCAGTGACCAGAAAGGCTTTGCAGAGGGTTACTGCTCATTCTGAATTTCTCTGCTTCACAGAGAAAATCTGTGGACTGAGTAGGGTTTTCCTTTTGGCTACAGTAAGGCTTCCACCAGGGTGAGAGTAAGACTATAGCAAAGATCACCATCAGTGGATACTGCAGAACATCTAATCTTACTGATATCTGTTTCCTTGTGTAGGGTGATGGACCAGCATAAACTCTCCAGAGAGCAGTGGGAAGAACGGATCCAGGTGTGGCATGCTGAGCACAGTGGCATGCTCAAGTGAGTGGTTTTTTGTTGGTCCTTGGGCTGATCACCTTGCTGCTTGTTTGATTACCTTAAGTTTGCATTTCTACAACATGGTTTTGTTAGTCTGTGATTTAGATTCTGAGTTGCCTGTGTGAGCCTACTCCTGGTGTGTATTTTTAGTTCAGTATTGAATCACATGGTAAAGCACAGTAGTATATTTTGTACTGGTGCTGAGAACAGTGTGGCTTCCTGAAGATCTTGGACCTGTGCACATTGTACTAGTGATAGCTTTGAGTGGGAAAAAGAGTAAAGGTGTATGTCAAACCTTACAGTCATGGAAGCATTTGCATTGACAGATGGGGAAAGCTCAGATACTATACCTTTCCTACTCACTGTACCCTGAGACAAGGATGAATGCTGAGAGAGGTGAATGTTGCTGATTTTCTGTCTGGAAGTACTAGGGATTGGTATGTGGGAATATTCTGTGTGTGTGCTCATAGATGTGATTATATAACTTCTAAAGTGAATCCTAAATGGTGAATGTTCAGTTTTAACTTCTGTGCTTGAAGTGAGGTTTAGGAAGAAATTTTTTTTTTCTTCTGAGGTGTTTGTGTTTTCTGAGATAGAGCAGATGTTGGTTTCTCTTTTATTTGACTTTTTGCTGTTTTAATCAGAGAGAATGCCATGCTGGAATACCTGAAGATTGCCCAAGACCTGGAGATGTATGGAATTAACTACTTTGAAATCAAGAATAAGAAAGGAACTGACCTTTGGTTGGGGGTCGATGCCTTGGGGCTCAACATCTATGAAAAGGACGATAAGTAAGTCTTTTGTTTTTGCCTCTGATCTTCCAAAGAGGATAGTATGGCACATTTCTCAGGAATGTTTGTGTTCCAATTTTGGATCAGTAGGTGAAGCTAGGAAGTGGGCTTTCACATCCCCTGTGCTTTCAGGTCTTTCCTGACCTGCTAACACTACCTACTATATAGAAAGAGATGTCAGTTGTACGATGCCATCTTCATAATCGTGCACAGTGGTGGAGCTGAATCCTGAACTGAGGAATTTACCAGGCTTTTCCTTCAGTCAGGTCACCAGGTTTGCCATCAGTGGCCACAAGACAAGAACCTGGCTAGGCTAAGGTGTCTGCAGTGTTCAGGCACCTAAGGAAACTCCTATCCTGAAGTTAATGATGGATGTGTGCGCAGGTGCCCAGTTCTGAAAAAGGCAGATTTATGGGGTGGACACAAAAGCAAAGCTGGGTGACACCCAGAACCCAGGGAGAGGCTAACCTATATAGCTACTGCAAACAAGGAATGAAATGAGGGCTTACTGAAGTACACATAGTTTTAATCAGCCCTTCTGGTAAAGGCAGAGCCATTATTAATTGGATAGTAGGTGGGAAATGATAGACTACATCTATAAATAAACATAATAAGAAGGTGAGAACAGCTGTGTCTAAGCCTGCTAGTCTCTTCTAATACTCTGCAACTGAAGGATTGAAGGGAGTTAAAATAGATATTTTTTAGATGGAGCATTGCTGTCTAGACTGCTTTCTTTTCCTCTCCCTAATGTTTCAGATCTTTGTTTCATTTCACTAATCTGTAACAGACTATCATTGAAATACAGAAGGGATTTCACCTGTTCTATATCTTTGCCTCCAAAAACCATTGAATGCAACCCAAATATTAATTGTAACTCTCTGGATCTTCTGTTGATAAGGCAAAGAGAAAGGCAGTCTTTTCTGCAGTGCTAATATGTGCTGTCACCCAGAAAACAAGGAGTGTCACTTGAAAGAAAAGTAGTTTCGCTCATGTAATACTTCAGTCTTGAATGACTGGTCTTGCTATGTAACCATGGTCACACAAACAGGTTTTTCGAGCTGCAGAAATCAGAGTGTAGCCATTGACTGCAAAGACCTATTGAGAGGGTTTGCAAAACAAATACAGTGCTGGAATAAACTGCTTATTTCTGCTGTAACTCTTGCCACTATATAATTAAGTCTTTCCAGCAGATATGGGGACTAGAAAAATAGTAATGTGTATGGCACCTCTGGTTTGTAGGTGCAAAGTCTAGGGACTGAGGGCAAAGATGAAGAAGCAGAGGTTTCATTGTTGAAGTTTAACATGAGGAAAATGAGGCTGTGAGCCTCTATACTGCAGCGCATGTCAATGTCCTTTTTCTAGGTATATTCAAACTTTTTTTTCCTGCATTAAAGGGAAGAATCTCCAATAGAACTTACTAACGAGTGAATTATTTTAGTTGTCTGTCATACTGTATTATCTAGGATTTAAGCACTCGTACTAATGTGATGGAGGCTGGAGCAATTAGTTAATCTTAGTCTAATCAAATAATTTTCCTTACAGTTCTTAATGTTACACACACACACACAGTTGCATAATCTTGCAGTTGAATTAGAGGTTAGGGAGTGGAAAGTTCTGAAGAGGGTGAATTTTATTCTTGATGCCTGAATTTAAATGAAGCAAGGGGTTTTTTTGTGCTTGGACCCAGCAAAATCTTTTGATGTAGTAGCTTTCCATGTCTTTGACAATGAGTGAAATTCCTCCCAAAATTGCTCTTTTTTTCTTTAATCAATGTGCTCCATAGAATTCTTACAGAATTTGAGTGGTCCACTGTGATGATAAACATTTCTGTAAGTGCTAAACATTAAATACATGTGTCTTCAGATAATTTGCAAGAATAATTGTGACAGAGACACATACATTGGAGGGGTTAGAGAATAACAAGAAGATTGCTTGTTGGTATCATTTTTTATATAAGACAAAATTCTTAATCATTAACAGCTATCTCTAGAGAATATACCCTCCCTTGCTAAGAGAAGAATAAAAGAATAATAATGTGATATTAAATATGAAAATAAAATATTTGGTTGGGGTAATTAAAGGACTTTATTATAGTCAAATGCACTAGTCCTTGCAATGTTAGAACTTGCTGCAGAGCTGATCAGGTGTGTGAAGGTGAAGTGTTGGAATGGCTCAGAAACATTTGACCACATGGCAAACTGGATGCTTTTTGTATGCAAGACTCTGGAGACATTAAGGCAGAGGAAAAATCTCAAATGTTTAGAGAGTCATATAGAAAAATTTCAAACAAACCAACAGACCTGGACTCCTCAGCAGCAAGATAGAGCTGGGAGTCTGAATCTTGCCCTGTGCTTCATAGGAGAGCTTTTCAATAGTGGGGAGCCACGTGGCACAGCTCATTGCATGACCAGTGAGTAAAGTTCCGCTTGGTGACTCATGGGATGGGCTGAAAGAGCAGTTTGTATGGAAAGAAAGAACAAGGCCCTTTGTTACTAACCTTGCCTGTAGTCAAGGGGAGGAGATATCTGAAGGGAAGGTATCAAGAGGATGGAGCCAGGCTTCTCTCAGTGGTGCTGAGCAATGGGACAAGGGGCAAGGAGCAGGCATGGATGCACAGGAAGTTCCACCTGAATGTGAGGAAGAACTTCTTTACTGTGCAGGTGACCATACACTGGAACAGACTGCCCAGAGAGGCTGTGGAGTCTCCCTGACTGGAGGAATTCAGGATGTAATCCTGTGCCATGTGCTCTGGGGTGCCCCTGCTAGAGCAGGGAGGTTGGACTATATGATCTGCTGTGGTCCCTTCTGTGAAACATAAGAAAGTAAATCATCTTCTACCAGTGATGTCTGTCCAGCACTTCAGAGCAAAGGCAGCATGGAGGTGACTGGACTAGCTGTAACACAGCAGGGCAGGTTTGCCTGTGGGTGCTGTAATGTGTGGGGAGCAGCTCAGTTACTTTGGCTTATGCCTCCCATGATGTGCGAGAGGCCTGTGTGGGGAAGCACTGCACATAAAGTCTGCATGCTGTGGATTTTGGGTCCAGAGTTAAAAGAAACAAGCTTAAAAGCAGCTGAGCACATGGCTTCAGTAGAGACCATCCCTGTTACATAGCCAAAGGTCAGTAGGGTGGCTGATGAAAATGAGAAGAGACTTAGTAAGAGAGGTTACTGGGCTTCTTTTCCTACTCTCTGTGGTATTCTGGTTCAATTACTGTCTTCTCTCTGTCAGGAAAGCTTTGTGAAGCATTGCATTCCACCAAGTCTGTGTGTTGGAAGCAATGTGGGGGAAAAATGTTTATTGTATCATTTCTTAAAACAAGTTTTTCTTCTTTCCAGACTAACCCCAAAGATTGGGTTCCCCTGGAGCGAAATCAGAAACATCTCTTTCAATGACAAGAAGTTTGTTATAAAGCCTATTGACAAGAAGGCCCCAGTAAGTATAGCTAGAAGGGACTCCTGGATACTGCATAGGAACATCTGATAATGTTACATCTCAAAATAAAGTAGGTTTGGAAGAGAAGAAAGCTGCAGATATTCTAGATACAAAATAAGCATTTCTATTTAGAGTGTATTTAGAGCTGCTGCTTTTTCTGTGCAGCATAAATGAAGGGCTGATAGTGATAGCTAATGTGAAAAGAGATAAGCATTTTACAACTGCAGTCCTTTTTTTGTAGCAAACCAGATAACTTCATGCTCAATTTGAGATTCTTTGCTAGTTGTGTGAGTCCTCTCTGCATATCTTTCAGTGCCTGCAAGCTGATAAATTTTATTTCTGTTTTTTTCATTTAAAAAAACCCAAACATTAAAAAATGTTCATTAAAAAAATTACAAGAGTAGTTCAAATGCTACTGCAAAACCACATAGATACATATGGCTTCCCATCCATCACTGCTCACTTCCACACTACTGACAGAGTAAAATGTGTTCATTGGCTTTCTTGAACACCAGAGTAAATCACAGGGATATGACTGGTGGAGAACTGAAATGTAGCTACCTGTGAATTTTGCTTTTCAGTACTTAAAAGTATGTTTTCAGAGTTATTTTAGAATTAGAAACTTACTTTGACCTGTTGAGAATGTAAGGTGGAATAACTGGTATAGGTGGATGATGTCATTCTGTCAGTCTTGTGAAATTATTGGAGTAGTTGAGAAAGACCTCCTCTGTTCTTCCCCCACGCCAGTACTTGGCCTTGGTGGGTAAGTACAGCCCAGAGAGATAATAAGCAGCCTGGCTTTGGCAAAGGAGGATGGCTTATAAATATCTCTAACAGAAAAAGATCCTCACAGTAATTTAAAGGATATTAATGCACTGTGTGCTGCAGGGATTTCTTCCTTCCCCCATATAAGAACCTGGGGGTGAGGAACTTTTTTCTGTGATGCTGTTGATGAAAAGCAACAAAACTCCCCAGAGACAGAAAGCTGGTCTGTCAGGCATGCTTTTCTCAATAGAAGAGCCTCTTGCATGTGTGTACATAATTACAAAACACAGATCACAGCTTGCCACCCACTCCCCAAAGAGTAAATCTGAGTTTGAAATAGGAGCTTGCAAAAGGCTGGTACGGAAAAGTGTTAGCATTGAAAACCTCAGTTATGTTTCCTCCTTCTCTGTCAATTGCTGTTTTTCCTCTGGCTGGTGGTATGTTTAAAGCTGTGCCTAAAAGAATAATTTACCTGGGCACTAATTTTGAGTATTCAGGAAGTTGTCTGGGTCTTTTTGTGTGCTTGTCTCCTTTTAAAAAGGCAGGCATTATAACTACAGCAAAATACTCAGTCCACCCAAGTTGTGGGTTGGAAGCTCTCTTTTAATTTGGAGGATTCTACATGCCTGTGTTTAAATTGAAAGTAATGTAATGGGTAGAGTCCTGTGACACCTTGCCCAGGATAAGCTTTTTAATTTTTGGGCTTTGTCTGCCCATATACTCAAAGATCTTCAGCACATTATCTTTGAAATATCGAGGTGCAATTCTTCCAGTTGTGTGAGATCTGGGGTAGGCTAGGGATGAGGAAAGAAAGGCATTGTTTTATATTTGTATTTGAATGTTGTGTCCTTTGATTATGGCCTTAAGAGACAAATGCAAGCACCGTCCATACCCTCAGTATTTACTTCCATGTAAGTGACCTTTGCCTCAGCACAGGACCTGTTCACCACAATGTGCACAAACTGTTTGTTTTTACAATTACTTGTCAGAAGTAGGAGGTTGGATGAGCAGCTTACAGTCACAATTATCAGGATCAGACCTGTGTGAGCCTTGGAATGGCTCCAGCAGGATTTAGTGGGAGAGCACAACACACTGCCCTGACTGCCTCTTCTGCAGCCAGTGTGTGCATTAGAGAAATGCATTGGAGAAAAATCAGTCTTTGTCAGCATATTCATCTTATACCACTTAGGGAGCTTTTAATTGCTTTCCCAGAGATAGCCACAGTTGTGCTTCTGAGCTCAGGCAATTAAAAACATGGTCACTGCTTCCATACCTGGTTCCATCTTTTGCTAACAGTGAGGCAATCCATAGGAGAGTAATTCCTGGGCACTGGTTTATGGTGGTAATGTGGCAGCTTGCCCACTATCCATGTAGTACACAGAAAAAGCACAAGAATATTTATCCACTGTGTAAATTTAGACTGTGTTGTAAATGTGTGTTTATGGACTCAGAAAAATTATCAGGGAGGTAGTGAACTTGGGCCCTCCATATCCCTTCCTTAGCTGGTTTTCTTCTAGAAGAGCTAGTCTGGTTTATAGTTTCTGTAAAAGTCTGATTATAAGACAGATAGTAAGAAATTTGGGAATGTCCTTTTTACCAAACCAGAAGTTTTAAAATATCTGTGTTTTGTTACTGCCTGCAACCGGATATTCCAAATAACTCGTGCGGTTGGTGGTTAAAAAATTAGTTTTCATTTGACACTCTTGTAACAGCCTAGGTAAACTTAACTAGGAAATGCCATGGAACAGGAAAGAATTACATTGAAAGGCATTTTTCTCTGAAAAAACACGTGGGGCCTTGAATATTGATTCAGATAGATCAAGAAATTCTACAAAGTTACATTTGTAGTTTGTACTTTGTCTTTCAGTCACAAAACTGCAAACTGAAAAACTACTCAATACTAGAGGTCTGTGTGTTGCCCAGATGTTTACCTGCCAACCCAGAACCTTCTGCAACATCTGTCAGTCTCCATTTAAACAAGACTCCATCAATCTGGGATTTTCTCTAAAAGATGCTTTATCTAGAAAAGTTACTTGTGCATGTAGACTTTAAATGGAGAATATAAATCACAATAGTTTTGGCTTCAGATGATATTTGCAGTCCCTGCTGCTGTGTTTAAATGGCCTTGCACGTATGTCTGGATTAGAATGAAATTAGTGGCAAGATGTTCTGTCTGCAGTTAGCTGGGAGAAGAGAGTGTGTTTAGAAAAAAAACTGACTGTGGTGTCTCTCTCCTAGGACTTTGTGTTTTATGCCCCTCGTCTGAGAATTAACAAGAGGATCCTGCAGCTCTGCATGGGCAACCATGAACTGTACATGCGACGCAGGAAGCCCGACACCATTGAGGTGCAGCAGATGAAAGCCCAGGCCCGGGAGGAGAAGCACCAGAAACAACTGGAAAGGTGGGCTTGGATACAGGCAGCTGATGTGGCATGGCAGAAATAAATGACACTGAAGTGCCAGGGTTTAGCAAGCACCTCTATCCCCTGGGCAAGGGTCAGTAATGTGGGCAAGGCTCTGAGCCATCCCAGGTTCACGTGGATGGAGCCAGCACGTGTGGCTCTGGAGTTCTGGGGTATGGGCAGGGACTTGGGGTGTCCTGCAGTGGGACTGTGTTACCCTCTTCCTGCTTGGCCTTGTGCCCACACAGTCATCTATCCTGGCTGCAGCCTCAAGAGCTGCAAGGAAACATGCAAGTAAAGGCACAGCAGGCTGTGGTGTGGTGGTGTGCACCTAGAGAAGCGTTTTCCTGACTCTGGAGTGATGGCATCTGATTTATGGGCTGGGCCATGGGATGGTTGGGAGTAAGGGGAAGCCTTTACAGGGAGCACATATGTGTACAGTGTAAAGACAGAAGGAACTGGGAGATCTCTTACAGGCAATGAAAAAGGAATAGGAATTCTACCACGGGCTGCAGGTTGCTTATGATTCAAGAAATCATGCTGCTTTTCTCCTGAACTTGTGGATTGTTTGTCTCCATTCCCTCAGTGCTGTTTTTTTCACACCTCCTTGCCTTTCCATATGGCAGAAGTAACAAAGTTACACCTCCTCTGCCTTGCAGGACAAGTCCTGTTTTTCCTCTCTGTGTGTAGCAGCTATTTGGTATTCTAAATTTCTGTGGCAACCAACAAAAATACAAATGCTTTTATGAAATGGTGTATCTAAAACTAGCAAAAATTCTGAAGAGATGAAAGAATGGCCTATTTCTGTCCTCTGGCTCCTCTTTCGTGGCAGCCACTTTCCCATTGAGCTGCCTGGAGAGATTCCCAGCCAGCTTTCTTGTCTGGCAGTAGCTTGGGTCTGAGCTTCCAGCATGAAATGTGTTTCTAACAGGAAACAACTAGAAGATGAAAAGAGGAGGAGAGAGACAATTGAGAGGGAGAAAGAGCAAATGCTGAGGGAGAAGGAGGAGCTGCTGGTGAGGCTACAAGAGTATGAAGTGAAGACTCAGAAAGCAGAGAAAGGTAAAGTACTTGTCCTGGCTGACCAGACCACGTATTGTGATCCATAGAGGGGTTGTATGGGTGGCTGCCCATGCCTTGCCTAAATCTGGTGACACTGGGATTGCTTGGTAAGACTTACTGTCTGTCTGCCTATGCAGCTAAATGTACACATGTGCATCCAAAGTATGAAAGTAGCATAAAATCTGCAGACTTTATTTGGGAACCTAATGGCAGGAACTCTGTCTTCCCGTGTTGCCAGGAGGATTTAAGTGGCACAGCCTCTTCCAGCAGTGAACAAGAGTTCAGCCCTCAAGTACTTTTTACTAACTCCTAACAGAAAAAGTACTTTGGTAACAAATCTTTCCAGTGAAATGGAAACTTCTGTTTCAATGCACAGAAGAATGCATTGGAGGCAGTGACATCTGGTCCATGCAGCAAACTGTCAATTAACAGCACCAGAGTCATGTCAATGTTACAGACTTCAGTGCAAACATCTTGCAGATTTAATTAGAATGTCCATCCGACTACTTCTGAATCCAGTTACTTGGTGTATTATGCAAATAATTACTTTGGAGCGCAGTGAAGGGAGTATTGCATGCTGGAGTAAAGTCCTGTCATGACTTCTGCAGTTACCTAAGAGACTGAAGTTCCTTAGCTTTGACCAGACTTGTGGACTAAACACATTGATCTGTCTCTTTGCAGAGCTGTCAGATCAGATCCAAAGAGCCATTCAGCTGGAGGAGGAGAGGAAACGGGCCCAGGAGGAGGCAGAACGCCTGGAAGCTGACCGTTTGGCAGCTCTGCAGGCCAAGGAAGAGCTGGAGAGACAAACTATGGACCAGATAAAGAGCCAGGAACAGCTGGTAAGACCCAGTTATTTTGAGAACAAGATACACAGGCATGTTACTGTGCCCTTGAGTAAGGCAAAGCCATCATGTCCAGGGAAAAACATAGTGCGGTGAGGTACTGGACCATCATTGTGGCACTGGTTCACAGCATAAGCAATCTAATTTTTATTCTTAGCTTCTTATTCAGTTTCTATTAGAGTTAACAGTATTTTTAATTGTGTTTGGGTTTTTGGTTGGGTTGGTGTTTTTTCTAAGAGTCCTTGTAATTCCAATTTTTTATTCAACAGGCTACAGAGCTTGCAGAGTATACAGCCAAGATAGCACTTCTTGAAGAGGCAAGGAAGCGTAAAGAGAGTGAGGTTGAAGAGTGGCAAATCAGAGTGAGTATCTGCTTTAGAAGTTGCTCTAAAGTTCTGTGCTCAAGCAGAGCATACTGTGGTTCTTAGCCTGGTGTGACTTCTGTGGAAGCAAACATCTGTACAGCAGTGAAAAAGACCAAACTTGTGATGAATGTACAATAGGTCTGCAAAACCACCTTTCTTCCAACAACCCTTCAGTCAAAAGTCAGAATGAAAACCTGTATAAAACCTAAAAATGTGAACATTGTCTTGGAGCCTTGGAGAGAGGAAGGGGCACATGAATAAATAATGCATGTAATCCATGATATAATGCCTGAAAACATTACACCAGTCAAGAGAAGATGCTGCAAATGCAGCCACACTGCAGGTATCTGTTTTGAGGAGCATGTGCTGTTGTTGGTGGCTTCCTGGTACCTGGAAATTGCTGCACTAAAACCACACAAGGCTCTGAGTGCTGGTGCTCCCAGTTCACTGTAAACCACATGGGAGGGCAGAACCACTGCAGCAGCAGGGAAGGTGACTGCCTGGTGTGTAATTGCACTAAAAATGCCAAATTAGATTCCCAAATTCTTACTCTGTGGAACCGGTGTGTCTTCAGCCAGCCTACAGCTCTTCAAATGGAGAACAGAATGACAATAACTGGAGCTTTCCATAAAACTTTTTCCTGTTTTGTTGGAAGAATATTCTTTGTTCAGATGCCCTGCACATTACACAGTGGCTGATGATGATAGCATCCCTAGCAAAAAAAAAAAAGTTCTCTAATAATGGAGTACCATCAGCTGCAGACATTAAATTCTCTCTTGGTTTTCACAGTAGATGGAAAAAACTAAGAAAATAAGCATTTAAGTATTCATTAAGCTGATTTAAAGCAAGAAATGCATTTAAAATATTTTTTACTCTTTTCCCAAAGGCCAGGGAAGCACAGGAGGATCTGGTAAAAACCAAGGAGGAGTTACACCTGGTAATGACTGCTCCACCTCCACCCCCACCCCCTGTCTATGAGCCAGTGAATTACCACGTCCACGACAACTTGCAAGATGAGGGCTCCGAGTACTCTGCCTACAGCGCCGAGTTCTCCAGCGAGGGCATCATGAATGACCGCAACGAGGAGAAGCGCATTACTGAGGCAGAGAAGAACGCACGAGTGCAGAGCCAGCTGAGGGTAAGGCACTGCTTGGAGGAGGCACAGGAATTGAAACAATCAGTCCTGGACAACAGGTCCTTTAACCACTTGGTTAAACACACAAAGCACGACAGTTTCTCTTTGTTTACAGTTCCTATAGGAAGTCTGAAATAAAGGCAAGGTATATAAAGATTACTCTCATTGCTCAAGCTTTGGGATTGCTTAAACCGTCCATAATGGTTTTGGAAAGCCCAGGTCGTACCCACGTCACTGCTCTGTCCAGGCACTAACTGTCAGCTCTCCTAAAGAACACGACTGGCAGGAGCTGAGAGCTTCTCACATATAACCTGCATTATTGCTGTTCATATTGCAGGCGCTGACAGATGACCTGGCCCAGGCTCTAGTTACGGACAAGAGGACCCAGAACGATATCATCCACTCGGAGAACATGCGCCAGGGACGGGACAAGTACAAGACGCTGCGGCAGATCCGGCAAGGCAACACCAAGCAGAGAATCGATGAGTTTGAGGCAATGTAAAGGTGCTTTGTAAGAAGGTGACAGGACTGTGGGAAAGGCAGATCTTAATGCTGTGTTCTTGTTTTGGGGTTTTTGCTGTATTGGTTTTTTGGTTTGTTTTTTTTTTTCCCCTGAGGAGAGGTCACTCTATGACACTTAACCACTGTTCTCTAAACCCAGAGGTGTTTGAATCTCCCTTTTATTCTGAACCTTCTGTGAAATTTGGTATAGTTTAAAATTTATTGTACCACAGATCCTGGTAACTTGCTCATGCCTTTACTTAGTGCCAAAAGGCCTTATGTCACATCTCTCTTTAAGCAAGACAAATTTACACAAGCCATGCTTCTATTTAAAGATGTGTGTCTTGTGCAGGTGCTGGATTCAGCCTGGTCTAAAAGATAAGCATCTGTGGGTGAATTTTGTGCCATATGTCTTTGTATTATTAGCTACAGTGTAAAGTGTAACAGCTGAGAAGATAGGTTCTAGAACTCAGGATTTGCAAGCACCTGTATGCGTGTTGTACCTCCACACACAGGTGCTTGTAGATCTTGTTTTTCCCTTGGTCTTGATGCCCATGTTCCCCCTCCCTGTCCCCCCCCCACACAAAAGAACTGACAACACCTCAGAACTGCTTTGTGTAGAAATTAGATATTTTCTAGTTGCTGTTCTCAACTGGAGAAATTGTGCAGTGATGGCTCAGAAGTGGCATAGGGACACTGATACCCTCTTCATGTAACAAGTAGCAAATACTCCTGGAATCCAAGACACCACTGTGTTTGCATTCCAGCTTCATTACTGATCAGTTATAGTGTAGTATTTATAAATATATATATAAAACATGCAATATGTGAATTGCAGTACTAGTTAAAGGGAAATAGTTTTGCTCTGTATATTTTGTTACTTTTCAGATTTAATAAGACTTGCATCTGTAAAAATGCCTAAACAAGACTGTAGTCTGATACAGTGCAGCTGATTATTTACTATAAAGCATTATTTGTAAAGATCATTTTTTTACTTAATGAAAACTGTTATATGTACACATGATCCACTATATACAATTTTACTGCACCTATTTTTCTAACAAATTTTCTAATTTTTTTTAAATGTTTGATTTTAAGTTTCAGACTCCAAAGATGAAGGGACTGCTTGTTTATATCACAGTTGTATTCTCTCTAGTAGAGAGCATTTCTGTGACCATCCTTCCCCCACTCTCCCCTTTTTTCCTTGAAAATCTGTTAGAAAGTGAGATACAGTATGTTGTCACCTCTTAATTTACAATATCTATGCTGTGTTATACTTGAGTTGAATCTTGTGTGGGGTTTTTTTTATTTGCAGCAGCAACCATCTAAATAAAAGATCTGCAAAGTAACAAAGGCGATGGAGTGAAGTGTTTCTTATGTGGGGTGTATTTTGAGTAAGTTGTGCTACTGCTCTTTTACTTCCTGAGCTTAGCTTATGAGTCCCTGTGTCTTTAAATCTCAAATCCTTAAAAGCCACAATGACCTAGAAAGGAAGAAGGGGGAATACTTAAAGTAAGGACTGAAAGTATAATACAGCAGCACTAGTTTACAGTTGTACACAAGAAGTTCCTGCTGACTGTAAAGCTACATCCGAGGCATGGCAAACTGACACAGGAGTTTGGCCCTAAGCTTGTCCACATGAACAAATTATAAACTTACCTAAACTTTTGTCATGTGCTGTACACCCTACGGATCAGAGCTGTTAATTCTGTCTTACAGTGGCAGCAGATAAGAAGGAACTTGTTACACCCACCGTTATTCCATTGGCTGTAGTCCCACCCTGCTACTGACAGGGAATTTATGCATTTAACTTTCTGAGCACCATGCTATAGCACACATTTGAGAGATGTGGCCACAGGCCAAAGCTTTTTAGGATCACATGAAATAAAGTGGCAGTGTAGTTAATGCTGAAGCACAGAGGCTTTAGCATCACCCATTTGCAGCAAGCAAAGACAAACTGGTTTTGCATTCTGTGGCTAAAACCTCAATGTAAGAGTGAAATAATGTAACTTTCTTGTTGTAACAGTTATTTTACCAGAAGCAATCCTAGTTGTGATTTAAATTAAATAGTAACAGTTCTGCTAGGCCTGGAAATGGAAAGCTGCACATTGTCTGGCTCCTGCTGCTTTGACAGCATAATGCATGTCAAACTGAGGCTGTTGCTCCTGAAGAAACAATATTATCCTTACCCTCCAGCTAGAGACACAGGATAAAGCCTTAACTTTTGAAGAAATAAAACATTCAGAATGCCACACACATTCAAGCACAAAGTTCTATTCCCAAAAAAACTGGATAGTTGCTGTTGCAGTGTACCTTTCCCAGACCTGAAGTGTACATACCACTTCAGTTTAGAACATCGGACATGGGAGAGCAAAGGTTGTTGTGTAATAATCTCTCATGATTTAAAGTTTTCCTTATTTGAATGCAGTACAAGTGTGAAGTCCATCCATGTGTTTGGGCTGCGGAGCACTTCCTGCCATTGGAGCACTCCCTGAGAAGCAAAGTCCATAGAGCCAAAGAATTCCTCTGCAAGAAAGCAAAAGGAAAGATCAGAGTTACTTTTCACTTGGCCTTACCCAACTTCTGGCCAACCCTTTCATTCACTTCCACAGTAATTTCAGCTGTTCTATAGCTCCTGAGGCATTAATTGCAATAAGTGGTATTTATACTTTTGAACTATTATTTACATCCTGTTAAACTGGGATCACTTTCTGAAGAGTGCAACCTGCAGCAAAGGCTGTATGACTAAAAGCAGAAGAGCAAATGTGCATGCTCATAATAGCAGAATGGCACTAAAGCCTCATGCTTCAGATCATTCCATGTTTAGGACTTGGATCACTTACAAGCAGATAGCCCCTGCTCTAGCAGAAAGGCAAATCTTGGCTAGGAAAAGCAAAAAAACTTCATGAGGAAGCCTGCATGACACTGACTTGCCACTAGGGATAATACTCCCGTAAACTGCATGCTGATACCAAAACGACATTTGACCCTTTCCTCTCAAATACTGAAACCCACAGCACTTAACTCACTGGGAGAACAAGGGTGGGAGACTTTTGGGCAGCCTTCAAGGGACAATGCTTCCCTGCTCAACTACCAGTGAAACAGGGCCTGTTTGGTGAGCAGAGAGTTTCTCAGACATTGCTCAGCCCTGAGTAAGAAAGCTCACTCTTATGTTAGAGCAGAGCCCAAAACTTCAAACACCCAACAGTCCCTTCGGAGCAAGTTTCACCTCCTATATTTCATTGATTGGATTGATTTGCAGATATAAAGTAGTAAGCACAGACAAACAGGGTTGGAGTCTATGAGATTATTAGTTCTCCTGCTTCCTTTTGAAGAGAAGTTATTTAAAATAAGACAATTCATAGAAAACAATTAAATGAATAAGTCTTTAAAAAACATGTAGAGCTCTGTGTGAGTTAGAGCCACACCATTTCTGTGCTTGTCTTAGCATGGCTCTGACCCATAAAAGTCACCATGCTAACAAATGGCTTTCCTGAAAATTTCCAGTGACAACCTTGATCTTCTGCACAGACCTGAACAGAAGCATCTCTATCAGTTCTTGCATGATCAGAGCCCAAGACTGCAAGTTGCTTAGGACAGAGGCTGGGACTGCATTTGTAGGCACGTGATAGCAGGTAATAAATAGCACAGTATCATTACTATTGCCTGGGATGTAAACTACATGCACTTTTCCCCAAATTACATTCAACTTTCAGTGATAAATAACTTACTTGCACCAAGCTTGGCTCCTCCTAGGAATTGATCACTTGAGCTGAAAGTTGACTTGTGCCAGACAGTCAAGTGTAGACATGATTGCTGTAGCTTAGCTGGGGTCACACCATCAAAGACAAACAAGTGTTTCCACTGTGGACAGGTTTCTTTCTTCAGGACAGGAGACTTTTGCTTTACCTCTGCTTGGTCTGGAAGGATAAGACAACTTCCCCCCCAAAAAAAAGAGCTCAGCAAGATTATTGATTTCTCAACCAGAAAACAACATTTTGATAACCAACTAGAGCCCTTTGGTTTGCCTTAAATAGGAAAAAAGTTCAGCCTTAGTGCAAGGTAGAACATGGTGCTCTTGTGTTTATTTTGGGACCTGCACCTTTTCCTGCCAGCCTTTAGTGCAGGTGCAAATAGTGTCTTGTTGTCTGCTTTGACTCTGCTGTCACTGACTGCTGAAGGAGTTTTTGCTCCATGTGCTGCTACCCCATAGTGCCTGAAACCTAACTTTCAACAGATGAAATGCTCACCCATTTCACCAAAGGTGGGTGCCACAACAGGTGAAATGGCTTTATAACATGTAAGTTTACCCCAGTATCATCCTTCCAGTGGCATCTGATGCCTGACAGCAATGAAGTAAAACAATCCCACATACAAGCTACTCAGCACACTGAAGAAAAATTCAGTTCCTTCTCTTTCAAAATATCAAGAATGAAGAGGATAAAAGTTTTCAGTGTATCCAGAGCTATACTTAATTCTGCAAAAGCACAGCTGAAACTGTGACAACAGCCTTTTTATTTGCATGGTTTTTTCCCCTGCCTTAAAATCTAAGAGCACACACTTAAACTAGTAAACTCTACATCTAATGACATAATTAAAACCTAAAATTCAGGACCAATAGGGCAGGTGGGACCCATCACTACCCTGAAACTGCTGCTGTTCTGCAGACACCCAAGTGTCACCATTTCTAGGAAGTCTGAATAAGAGTGTGGGCAATGCCATGCCATGCCAGTCTCCTGCTGAACACATGTTAATATGTACATTTGCATGGAACACATGTGACAATCTCTATTTGAAGTGTTAGGTCTCAGACATACCCTTTAACAAAGGAGTTCAGCATTCCAGCAGATCTCAGCATGGGCAAGTTCTTGGCCCCAAATATCATAACCTGAAGCTGGCAGTTGAGAATTCCTTGGTCTTTGTTTCCTGAAAAAGGAGCACTTATCACATGAAATGCCCAGTTAGTTCAGCTCATAGCTTAAGATGCTGCTAAAAGTAAGTAGGGGAATGCCTAAGTGGCACTACTGAGATAAGGAGTCATAAGGCTGGACTAGGAACATTTCAAAGATTTGAATGTTTGTACAGTGAATGATTCACACACAAAGCAAACCAAGCAGTGAGTAGCAGGCTGCTTTGTGATCCCTGTTCCAAAGACAAAGCTTTCTGTTGTGTTTGTGAAAAGCAAATACAGGGCAGTACACAGAAGCATTTCTCTGGAACAGCCAGAAGCAGGGCAGAGAGCCAAACCCATGGTGTGATACTGCCCCACTCACAGCTCGAGGCACAGAGCAGAGACCCAAAACACAGGCGTGCACAGGGAGGAAAAAAAGAAGAAGATACAGAGTCAGTAACTTCGGGGTCATTTGGAAAAGAAAAGGGAATAAAAAATAACAAAACAGTTAATTAGGGCTTCCTATTGGTCTCTACCTGCTGCTGTGGTCCTGACACAGAGAGCACTACTAGAGCTCTGAATGTCCGTACACCTCACTAAGGTCTAGGGAGGTAAGGAAAAGGAGGTTTTCCTATCCCTCCCTCCCAAAGTGTTTATTTCATTCCAGCAGCAGGTACTTGCTCTGACATACTACAGCAATACTTAGTGTACCTTACAAGTTTTCATGACTAGAAACTGAATCCTGACTATACATTTTGAACCTAACACCTTTCAAGTGAAACATTCTCCCTAAGATGAGACCACTGGAGGAAGCCAAGTGTGTTGGTCTGGTACCCTTGCCGATACTTCCCTTCCAAATTTTCCCCAAATCGGCAGTCTCTGCCTCGGACAGCAGAACTCTGTATCACCTCCAGAATAACCTCTACTGGTAACATCATGACAGGCACAAGTTTGGAAAACAGCTGGATGCATCATACTGCTGCCATTATAATGCACAACTTTTGTTGGCATTAAAAAGAACAAATACACAAAGCTTGAAAATGTTTTGATTTTAAATAATCTAAGACATAAAACACCACAAAGCACCATTTGCTGTAGCTGTTAAAAACCCTTACAGGAATATTACGTGGACACTTTGCCAGTCCTTCATCGATGTCAATTCTTTTCTAGCCAAGGAATTCACAGAATCATAGGATCATTTATGTTGGAAAAGACCTCTAAGATCATTGAGAGCAACTGTTAAGCACTCATGTATGCCAAAACATTCTATACCTTCAAACTGGAGGTTCTGATAGTGGGCTGGTACCAACAGCCTTGCAGACACGAGGAGTTCACCGCTGTACTGGATAAGATCATCTTCAGGCTTCTCAAGCTGAAGAAAAGGGACATACAGAAATCTGCATTACTGCAATCATTCTCATAGCTTATTCTTACATCCTTCTCACAGCTTATTTGTGTTTCCAACACATCTTATTAATGGGCTGGATTGACAGCATTTTCCCCTCAATGATCTCATAGGGGTGATCTTTCTCACAGCTTTCACTACATCTTGCTCTTAAGGTACACAATTTATGTAAAAATGTAATTAAGCACAAAAACTTAGAGTCACCTTGGGTTTGAGCGGGTACCAGTCAAACTGCATCGAGTCCTCTTCAAAATTCCATGCTGCCAGGGGAATCACCACTTCCCCCAAAAACACCCTGTATTTGAGAGCTCCTGCATGCCACACAGAGATCTGAAGTTGCCGACTTCTCAGCTGGGAGTATTCAGTCTTGTACTAGAAAGATAAACAGCATTTGCAGGGCAATGCACAGGATGAATGCAGGCCCATGCTTATCACCTGCTCCCAGGAAGCCCAGCCTCAGCATGACTGAAGGCCTCTGGATGCAGACAGAGCCATGTTGTCTGAGTGTGCTTTGCAACCTGAAAAAACCCCCAACTACTTGTATATTATACATGCTGAATAATGCTCATTCGAATAGGAAACAACATTCCAGGAATACCTTGACCTGCCTTGCTAAAGTTTTTGATTATAAATTCAGAATTTTAAATAACTCCTGACCATTTTTGCTGGGGTTTTGGGGTTTGAGGTTTTTTTTTGTTTGGGGGGGGGGTCTTGCAGGTTGTGGGTTTTGAGTTTGTTTGGGGTTTTTTGGGGTTGGGTTTTTTTTTTTTTGGTTTGGTTTTTTGGGGTTTTTTTGTGTGCATTTCGTTTATATACATATATACTACTTTTTTTTTTTTTTCTGTTTACACTCCCAGCAGAATGTGGCTGCTCTGGAAGCCAGTTCAAGAAGACACCTAATGATGGTTTTTAAATTCCCATTCTGGTCAGTGGACATCTACTTAATGCAGTCAGCAGGGGCAAGGAAGTAATTCAGCTGATGACTAATTAAAGCCTTGATCCACTCTCCAAACATAGTTAGAGCCCTTTGAGACATGGCTGGGTTTCTAATACACCCCCTGAGACTGGTAAACCCAGCCCACAGGTGGCCTGCATGGAAAGCTGGAGGCAATGGCACAGGCAAGGAAATCAGTACCCATGCTTAGCTGCTGAATCACAAGCTGGGTGTGGG
The DNA here is from genome assembly GCA_013399835.1 of Leptocoma aspasia. Lineage (NCBI taxonomy): Eukaryota > Metazoa > Chordata > Aves > Passeriformes > Nectariniidae > Leptocoma > Leptocoma aspasia. The sequence continues at coordinate 64,642 of VXAX01007519.1, read as the reverse complement.
CTCTGTAGCTGATCACCCTGGGCTCCAGTGACTCCCAAGAGCTCTCACACATACAGCTACCTCCAAATGCAGGTGCCTTAACCTGCAGCTGAATCCCATCCAGTTGGATCTCAGTGTCATGATGGAGTTCACCTGCAGTGCTATGAACTTTTGACCATTTTTGCTACTCTGCTTAAACTAATAATTAAACTATTTTAAAATATTTCTAAGTAAACACCTTTAGAGTTTATGCAGCCAGCTCAGGCACGGCTCTCGCTCTCCTTTAATCACTTCTGCATGACTGGCATTGAAAAAGGACTATAAAATTAGGACCAGTGATTTCAATAACTGGCCATTGTTTTCTGCCAATTTAAACCCTATAGACAGGCTTTGGGCTGTACAAGAATCACATACATTACAAAAATCCTTTAATGTTATTATCAGACTTTAACTATTGTCTTTACAAACGTTTTGCTTGTTTCACTCACTATTGATTCTTGGTGTTCATACACACCAGGAGTCGGGGTAACACAAACTTTTGTGTAGTTCAAGAAGCAACACAAGTTTGCCTCTTCACTAACTTTGTGTCATATCTCCTCCAAGACAACATATTACTAAAGAACTCATCATCTTATGTCCTACTGCAGCTTGCCAAAGCACACAAACAAAAAATGGTTTGCAGTGATCTGAGTACAGAAGCAGAGCTGGGAAAGCTGGGAACAACCAAACTAATGCAGGCTCTCCCAGCTGACAGTACTCAGCTTCATATTTCATGAAGTGTCTGTGAAGTAAGAATAATGACTCCTGTTTCCTATACACAGTTCAAACAGGAATGCAAGAAGCAATACTGAAAGGCATTAAGGAGTTGAAATCATAACTACTCTTCTCTGCTGGGATTATGAATGTTTGAAATTAGACAGTACAAAGAAACAGCCTGGCATCAGTTGCAGAGGGAAAAGGAAGGAGACACTGTTTTAGAGATGGTGGATTTCACCTGGCACACAGTTAACTGTAGAGAGACACTTCCAGTGGCACTGACCAAAGGGGTATCACTCGAAAGGGATATTTGTGTAAAATTCCAACTGTTCCACAATGCACCAAGTTTCTGAATGTACAAGAAAAAGCATCCATGGAAGACATTTTGCTTTTCCCACATGGTAAATCAGTCCAATACTGGTATTCACTAAAAGTACTTTCTTGGACAGAGGCAGACTTCTCTAATGGTTTGCAATTTACTGTTGCAGCTCCAAAAGCAACTCTCTCTTATTTAGACTGAAAAAACCATAATTTTTAAAATTATTATTTTCAGTGACTCCTAAATTTGCCCCATCGGGCCAGTTCAGAACTTGCAGGATTGTACCATGGAAATGCACTCTTATCAGCATGGAATTGCAAACCATACCTTCAAAGTCTCATCAAACTCTGGATCCACTGTGCTCTTTTTGACAGCTGTCTTCCTCTTACTCCAAGGAGATTTATCAGGAAGTAAATAAACCTTCACATACCTTGGAGATAAAGATACATGGAAAGTGATCAGAAGGAGCAGGGAGGATCAAATGAAAAAAAACAATTAGATGAGAGATTTTTCTTAATTCTTAAACAACTTTATTGACTTTGTAAATTCCCAAGCAATAGAATGGCAATATATGATTTATATATTTTCTCAATAAAAGCAGATAGACTATAAGCATCCTTGTGTACCATTCAGCTAATGTGGTTCAATTCCATTGTACTTGGGAAGGGATTAAGATCTGGATAGGAAGCTGGTTGTCATACTCTTGGCCTCTGATAAAACAGCCCCCTAAAGAAGTCACCTTGTCAGTTGTAGTGACAGATTTATGATAAAAACAAACAGTATATTATGTGCTAAAAAAAAAAAAAAACTCAATCAACTTTAGAATCACTTCTACTTGTTCCCCAACATTCATGAAGAAAATCTCATCTTTACAATATCAGGTAAATTATACAGAATAACTCATAGGTCTTACAAATGCTAATTATTCTAACAGCCACTAGAACCAAAATGGGAGATTGTCTAAAGGGCTCAAAATTGCCCTAACATTGATTCAAGAAAAACCAACCAAAAAAATTTCTGGAAGCTGAGTTAGACCAATATCAAGCACCAATGATTCATACCCAAAGTTTCTCAAGTGTAGGTCAAGTGAACACTAATACTTAAATATTTCCCTAATATCAGTTCAGTGGGCCATACTTGTGTTATGGCTTCAAAACTAAAGAATTTCAGCAACAGAGAGTGCTTCCAGCTTGTCAGAGAAAGGAGTGGCTGTTTACATAATACAAAGCATTTTTAAACTGTACTGATACATATTTCAGATATTATGATTTAAATGAATTTTAAAACAGCCTCTTGATTAACTTACTGGGCAGATAAAATCAGCTGTATCTCATATAATTAGTGCAGAACTTACACATATTCCCTATTTTTTTCCAAACGAATCCATAGGTAAAGCTACCTTTTAAAATATACAGGTACTAGAAAATTAAGCTTCTTGTTCTATGAGCCCAGATCATTTTAATTAAAACATAGCCAGCCAGACTTCAAACCAGCAAATAAGCTAAATAATTAATCAGGTTTTAAACATCAGTTAAAAGCCTGCTTTTCAGCAAGCATGTCAAATCAGTGTGCTGTACTTTTTCAGCTGGCTTGGAAACCAACAGAAATATATAAATGTATATCCATAGAGAACATAATATTTACTATGCAGCACTTCCCATGTTGCCTTTCAGGGTTCCTGCAACTCTTTGCTTGGCTTAATTACCAGGGGACTTAGAGAACCTTGACCCACTTCTGAAGTGCTCCCAAGCAGCCCTTCTCCACAGGCTGCTCTTCCAGCAAGGCACTGCTCATCACCAAGCCCGTCTTTACGAATATTCTCTGCAAGAGCTGCAGAGATCCGTCTAGGTGAAGGTGACTGCAAATCCACGATTCCAATGTGGGCACTCAAATGCCCAGACACAGTGAGACAGCAGGGGCAAGAACAGGTAGTGAGGGATTCTACCTGGTGATTTTCTATCAGTGGTTACTGCATGGTCGGAGAGGAGTCTTTAGTGATAAACAGAAAAATCACCAAGGCTTAATTATCCAACCAAAATTTTCTATGGCATATTTTATGCACAGAAATATCTACTTCTTCCTCTTACAATGGTGCATAATTATTAAACAGTTTAGATTTTAAAATGTGTTGTAGCAGCTGAAATTTTTACTTTTATCACAGAAGATGGAAGCACCCAAGTAGTATAGCAACCACCTAGTGACCCACAATGGGTCAGCAGATGAATTAAAAACAGGACATCTCATGTTTCAGCCACAACTTAAGAATTAAAAACTAAACAGCTATTCCTGAGGCCCAAAGGTATTCACCAGCAACACACGTACCCAACTGCCTGCTCACAGGCAGGGAAAGAGAATTCCTAGCAGAAAATGGTCATCATGGAATAAGAGCTGGTGTGAGAGCTATTTGTCTTGCAGTGTGTATATGTGCAAAGGGTTGGTGTGTATGTTGGATGTTCTGAAGGTATCACTATGGCATACAATCATATATCAATCCATTTCACTCAGAACATGTGTAAGTATTTTAAGAGCCAGAATATTTCTCTTATCTTTCTTCTTCTCTACAGAAATACTTACGGGTTACACTTTTTCTTCTTCTCTTCTCCATAAGCCAGGTTCTTGCATCCCTTGATGCAAACTTCCAAGATGCAAGCTCTGAAGTTGTACTTTAAGGCAAATTCTATTTCTCCTGTGATGTTAGCCTTGCCAAAATTGCCAGACTCGGTGCAAGTGCTGCTAAGACTGTACAAACTCCCCTAAAAAAAGAAAAATGTCTGGTAAAAGCAGCTTCAGATCAAACAGGACAAAACACTTATTTCCCTCAATAGCCAGTATCTTTACAGACATCACTGTAAAGCTACTGCAAATAATGAAATTTAGGGTAATCTGTATAAAACATTCCATTGCTTCCATAAGATCCCTGAAAACCACGACTGTAATTGCAATGCTACTGCTTTGCCCTCTTCTCTTCAGTAAACTTTCTAGGCTGAGAAAATGCTTTAAGTGACTTCTGGATCTAGAAACTTCTTTCATATAAAAGTGCTATGTTGCTTCCCATGAGAAAAATGGGCTAAGTGTCTGAAAGGGAGTAAAAAAACCCTCTGAAATCCAAAAACATTAAAAAACCCAATCAATTAGACTGCTTTTAATACATAGCTCATAGTAGGGTAAACTACCAAGACATTTGGTTCTACCATGTATTAGAGGAAATACCAAAGTGGCCTGCATATCCAGTAAATACTTTACAAGATGTCCCAATTCTATATAAAAACTATGTACTCTGTATTGCAGACCATTCAGGAGAGATTAAAACATGAATACTTCCTGCTGTTGTATGTGGGTGCATAAAGATGATGTTCCCTAGCTGACCTCAGCCACTTTGCTCTCCCTTCATTTACTTCCACCTTTGGGGCAAAGGTTTGGATGCTTTATATACGGTCCATCCACACATATAAAGAGCACTTGTGTCTAGCATTTACAGAAGGCAGGACACTGCAAAGAAGGAAGAGACCAATCCTTTGTGTGACCCAGCCCAGACCTATGTAACTCTAGAGTGCTATCTTGCCTTCACTGTGGCAAATTATCAACTCAGAACAGTTTGATCTCCATTCATTTATAATGATATTCTTTAAGGTGAGCCCTAGAAACTTTTTACACAGCATTTGTCACGAAGGCACCACTGTTGTGATCAGTCTCTCAGCAACACTGCCCTAGATTGCTAAGATATCTGTGTTAGATCACTCCTCCCCTGAAAATAAACACCAACCCACACAGGACTGGTTGACCAAGGAGTTCTGCATTGCACAACCCAGCACCTATGAGTGCGAAGCAGTGTTTGCAAGATCATATCTCTCTTCTGTGGAGATGCTTTTCTTCCTTTGTACAACATGCCAAATATTCAGTTCACACCAAGGGATTTATTAAAGAGGCTATCTACTCTCTTTTAAGTTCTAAGCAACACACACTTGTCAAAAGAAGGGTCAGAGTGCTTACTGAGGAAGTCAAAAGAAGTGTAAGGACTGTTTTGACCTGATGCTTGTTGCAAATAACCTTGCTCCCTCCACAAGAAGTGTATCAGTGTAATCAATCTAACTTGCAGCTTTTTTCAGCTCTGCACTTTCATTCACTAACATAATTTTATTCACCAGACCAGAAAATGCTTATTTTTCCACCAAAAATCCTTTATGGCAATGGAATGCAAACAGAGTTCTGTCCTAAGCTTATATATACTAAAACAAAGTTCTGTGGAAGTTCCTCATATTTATTCCATAGAACACCCTATTTATTTAGGAAGGCTGGATAGGTGTTATGATTAATGATGTTTGGACTGAATATCACTACATACATCTCCCACCTGATCAGGCATCCCATACATCCTATGTGGAAGCCACCACTTTTGGTTCAGTCAGCAGGGATTTAGCAATGACTTAACATACTGTACTTCTGCTGGCATGACTGGAAGCAATCCCATCTGATGTTCTGGAAGATGCACCTTTTATGGAGTGGCCTTCAACATCCAACAACTATCCATAAATAGAAGTTTAATGGAATTTGACCTCCACCTTTATAAGATAGTAGAAAATATTTAAGTTTTAAGACTGAGCCCAGCTTTCTACAGCCCAGCTCAAACGGTTGTCATTGGAATCATAAATGTCATACAAAACTGTTTTCCATTTGTCAGCTTAACGCCTCAGACTCCCCAGTGCAATGAACATAAGAGAGCACCTAGGTCCCTGTGTGTGTTTCTGCTTCTCTGTCAAGTGAGCAGCCTAGCTTAATTTTGATTCTCTAAGTCATTTTAGTTCCCTTCTTTACAAGATCTGTCATGAATTCTTTGGATACTTCACCTTGCTTAACCTCATCACTAATAGATAGAAATTTTAGCTTCCACAGTTAATCACAGAGGCTTTAAAGCATGTGCTGAATTCATTTATAACCAGCTTCCTTCTCTCTCATTTGCAGTATTCAAAATGCCATCCAACAGAGGATGATTCAATGTCATCCCCTAAGCCTATGAACTGCTCCCCTGGCTTCCATCACTGTCAGTTTCCTCTTCATTCACTGGCATTCTGACATTTGAATTTCCACTGACATTTCCAGTACCACAATTCTTGCAGACTGACAAAACCCTTCTGGTAAATGAAGCTTGAGGAGAAAAAGCCAGATACTAGGTGAGAAAGTACCACATTCGTAATCCCGATCCCAATAATCAAATGGGAAGAATGTTAGCTGCATTTGCAAACTTCAGAAGAAGTTGCTCTATCAATTATTCATTATCAGTGGATGATATATCCATCAATTATCCATTATTAATTTGCCTTATGTTTCAAAAAGTTCACAGTGTTACTATGAGGACTGTGCCAAAGGCATCAGTCTTTCATCAGATACAAACTCAAGTGCAATTCTTCCTTCATTTTGTAATATAATCCAATATACACCAACATTCTGCACAAGCTTTTATATCTGTTCCCTTTAAACACCTCTTCTGTCGTGTTTCACCTTTAACTCACATATTTTCTGCCATCACAGAAAACTGTATCACTTGTGGGACTGGTTGTTGTGTCTTCTTCCTCTTTGTAACTACTTTTGCTCTGAGTTTCACTGTCATTTTGGGCCCCAGTGATGAGCTGTTGCAGACTGGGTGTACTTTCCATCTGTAAGAAATTCAGAGAGTAATTTTTTTTTTCAATTTAAGAAAAATGTCTTGATTCAAGAATCCTATCAGAAGAAAATTCAGGAAATATCTACAACTGACTCTGATTAAGGTCATGCAGGTGGCACACCTTCAAAGATAATGTAGTAACTTAATTTAAATGTTGATTTATAACTCTCTCAACCCAGGTAGTGGTACACTCATCATATCAATATTTTTTTTAAAAATCAACATACCACCAGCTAATCTAAGGGTCACAACCACAGCAATTACTAACAGCAGTCAACTAATAACACACCAGAAGTAGCCATATACTAATAAAAGTCCTTATTAGACCTTAACAAAATAGTAATTTTGGAAGAAAATATAATCTTGCCTCCAGGAAATTAAAAAGTGTATTTTGCAATATGCATGACACATGCCCATATTTACCTATGCAAGAATGAACGTAAGTTGAAAGAGATTTGAAAATAGAAACAGACTGACAAGTTCCTATTGAGCTTTGTTTATAGAAAAAGTTTAATTTCCAAGCTGTTCTTGACTTTGCTTTGACTAAGTCCATTCACCTTTCCAATTTTCCCATGAAAACCCTGATAACTTCTGAGAAAGTTTTATATATATATATATAAATCAAAACTCCTTGAGATTTATCTTCAGCCACCTCTGTTACCAAGAACAATGGCTAATAGAATGAAGTGCTGAAATACAAATACATAGGGCTGGAAATATGCTCAAAAATATTGATGTTTGTGGCACACCACTTCCTGGGGATAATACAATCTATGAAAAGTACGTTGACTCCTCAATGGATAAGAAAAAAGCAAGGTAAGAAATTTTACATGGTTAGGATCTAAGAAAATAATTTCTTTTAAAGAGCTGTGTAACAGATTACCTGAAAGACTGAAAAGAATATAGCGTGACTGAATCAATAGAAAGGGTTAAGACTTATTTGCAGAAAGGAAACAGGAGATGTGGGAGAATACCTCCTGCACAGTTATCAGAAAGCACTAGAGAATGAGGACAAGAGATGAGATAATACACTGAGATTACTTCTGAAAAAACCAGGATGTGCAAAATCCTAACCAGTCTGCTGTTATCACCACGCACAGAAATTGTGATGTCTATTAAGTGCCCTGCATTAAGAATAGATGCAAGAATTAAGTTACCTTGTGAGAGGGAAACAGACAGAAAATGCATTCAGAATATAGTCTCAAAAAATCCCCAAGTAAACCCAAAATAGTATTTCCTAGCAGAGAAAGTGTCTACTGCTTCATAAAACCTGAAACACAACCAATTTCACTTGCTAACCAAAACAAGCTACTACACACTGAATTTTAGCTTCTACTTGGATCAGAAAGACTTCACTATTGTGCAGTACAGAACATAAGAGACTGTCAAGGCAACACAGCCACCAGTGCTAAACTCAGCAGCAGTCCCATGAGCCCAGCCCAGCTCTGATGTCTGCTTCTGTTGCCACAGGAGAGGTATCCCACAGCTACCAATGCACCACAAACAGCTCCCAAGCATGCCTGCTTGCTCCCCTAGTGAGGCAGGGATAACTGCACTTCCCTTAATAAACTTAGGGACTCTAAAAATGAGAGGCCCTCAAAATCCAGATTTTACACTGGCTGGTACTTCTTGCCATTGGATTTGGTTTTTTCCACTAATACTGAGTTTAAGTATAATCTCTTTCAACTTTAACCTGAAGGAATCAAGCCCTGCACACATCACAAATTTAGAAAACTTACTTAAGAAACACATAGTGTTCTTGAGGCTCAAGTAGTGCCCCAGTCTTAAATACTGCACATTCAAACTTGTGGTTACAGTTACTACTTCATAGTCATTCCTTAGAGAAGAACACAGTTTCTAGGGGGAAAAGCCACTGTTCTGATTCATGCTCTGAAAACAAAAGTTCTTTCTGGGGCAGAAATCAAAACAAGTAAGATTTCAACATGATAATTTCTTATAAATATAAGTACTTGTTCTACAAGTGTAATTTAAAACAGGTTCTGTCTCATAACTTAAGGCATAGTTCTAGTAAGGATGTAAACAGCTACCCTTCCTAAAGGAAAATTAAGTTGAAGAACATTTACAAAAAAAAAAAAACAACATTAATTCTTGCAAAACTAAAATTTTAGCTTAAATATAGTCCAGTTGGTTCAAATGACTCAGAGAAATAGTGCTCTGGCACACAAACATTGAAATCTATTTTTCAAAACCTGCAATGCAAAGTGTGGACATAAGTCCTAAATCTTTAAACGGGTAATTACAAACCCAGACAAATAATTTGTATTCTCCTACTAATTCATTTCTGAAGCCAAAGAATCCATATCCATCTTTTAAACGTGGCAGATTGTTTGTGATCAGCATGCAATGAAGCATAGTCTGAATTCACATTACCTCCAACTGTGATGTTTTCCAATGCATTAGAAGGGCAGTGTTCTGTCTGTGCAGTAAAGCTAATACCAAAGTGTGGCTTGCACAATGAAAGCAGCACTCAGGTAACCAATAATTGTTGCCAGCTCTATTGATACTTTTATTGCATACAAAAATACCAGAACTAATTTCACTGAGTTCTCAGATGTTGCTGGGCCAATTCAAACTGCACAGACCATGCAATTTGACATCCTGTGTCTTCCATTTATCAGCACCTAACGCTCCTGAGGAAAGCGAAAAAGCGCACAAGAGAGCTGTGAGCAATGTGTGCCACAAGGTCTGGCCCAAAGCAAGGGCTTTTCTCAGCATCTAATCCAGGCACTTAGCAAACCACACTGACCTCATTCAGACTAACAAGGCAATTCAGTAAGTAACCACAATGTGGAAAACTGAATATGGACAAAGTTCAGTCATTTGAGAGCTGAAAGTGTACAAAACAAAATCTTCAGTGTAACTCTAAAGCAGAAATGTGAGCTCATCTTCAGCCCTGCACAATTCTTAGGAAAACAGATGACTGGATTTTTCTCAAACTTCTCAAGAAAACACTGAAAGCTAGAGACTGTAACCAAAGCAAAAGGAAAAGGGAGGTTGCATAGCAACTAACAGCAATGCTTTCTCCCTGCCAAGTTAAAAAATGCTCAGAAAACATCAGGATGGGTCTGGGATGGTCATAGCTTGTCCTGTTCAGCAGCAAAAGGGGCAGGAAGAAGACAAGACAGAGCACCTCCCTGCAACCCAACAACCACACAGAAATTCAACCTCAAGAGAATCTGTGAGCACCCAAGAACAAAATGTGCCATCCTCATCATCCTTCCTTCCCTTTGTAAAAATCTCAGTCTAACATTTCAACTCTGGGCTGACATCAATTGTGCAGAATCTGTCAAAAACCTTGTGAAGAATCAGAGTTCTGACCACAGTCAGTAAATATCAGCTACATCCTATTCATAAAATAAAAGAAAAATTCCACTGTGCACGTGATTGCTCTCACAAATGTATTTCACTCTGAAACAGTTCTTACAGTTAGAGACTGTGTATAATAATATGGATACCCTGCTTGTAATGTTGATTGCAGTGTCAGACTGGCTCCTTCTTTGCTTTCTTCTTTCCATATTTTTCCCATAATCTGTGGTTAGGACACATCTGTCAGCCATATCATTCTGGGACTTTGATATTTCTGAAGAGAAAATAAAGAGAAAAGTCACTATAACAAACTTTACAAGCAATCCTATAGATTTATAGGCTAATTCTGTAGCTTTCAAACTGTCATCCTGCACCTTTAGCATTGATCTCCTAAGAGCAAGAAACAGATGGGAAGACAAGTGGTTGTCATATTGTATATAATTATATTTTGCCTGCCTAAATCTTTCATGCTGTTTTAACTGGAAATTATACTCTTTGCTGCCTATCATTATAGCTGCTGCAAGGAATTGTAAGCCATCAAATACAGGTTCCTCTCAGAAGCAGCTACTACAGTGCCTATGTATAGTTTGATTTGTAAAGCGGTTTGCTTTGGTTCAGGATAAAAGCAAAATCATTATAGCAACATAAAGCAACATGACAATGAAAAGTAGAAAGAAGATCATATTGGAAAATATCTAGAAATGTATCCAAAATATGGATGAAAGGAGGGATATTACATACTCTGGCCCCAAACTACATATAATTTTAAGAACTTGAATAGCCCTCATTGACTTCAGTAACATTACTCATATGGATAAGCTTATGTCCATACTTAAGCACCTCGTCGAATTAGCACTTCAGTAACATGTAGTTTATTGGCAAATAAATGTACAGGACAACTGAACATTTAAAGCCCCACTTTTCACTTCTTATTCCTCAGGGTACACTCAGAATTTCGCTTTAAGGGAAGGGCAGCACTCATCCATGATTTCTGAGGTTGAATATGAGCAGGATTAACTGCAGATACTTTGTTGTCAATCCCAGATAGACTCTCATGAAGAATTAAAAATTTATAAGTAGCACATGAAATAGCTATCATATGTTTAATTCATACAGAAGAAATAAACACTTCTCTCACAACATGAACCTCTGTGGAAGAAACTCAGACAGCAGACAATATGACATTATGGTATTCAAAAACAATGGCACTCAAGTGTGATTTTTAAAGACACTCTGGGTTAGTTTTGTTCTTAGCAGCAATCAGTCCTCAGATGTTTACTGTACTCTGTGTACACCATTAAGGCACCATGTGACCTATTCAGAGGCAGGCTCAATTAAGCCATCTCTGTAAATGAAACCAGGTTTTTAACATACACAGTGAAATCAGAGATCATAAAAGAGACAGGAATTGAGAGTTCTAATGGAATAGATACAATCTGAGTAGCTTGACCAGCAGTAGAGGCAGAAACAGAGGCAGAAACACCAGCCTTGCTTCACACTCTCTTACAAGGAACAGGTTACAGAACAGGTTATTGTGTGAGAAAAGACAAATGTCCAGTTTTCATATCTATTCCTCTTTTGGCTTCTCTACCCAAATATCAGTGAGACTGATACTCTCTCTAGTGCCAAGGGCAATTTTTCACTGCAAATAAAACTACAACCAGTAATTCATTTTACATTCACCAAATGGCCACCACTGGATTATAATCTCCTCTTGCTGCCAAGGCACACTGGAACAGGAGGTAGCAGCATAAAGGAGCAGACTGTACAATGGCAGCTTTGTGCTGCACGCACTGATCCCTCGTTCCCGCTGCTCTCAGACACGCACACACACTGGCTCCAGTGAGAGAGTCAGAGGCAGAATGAGGTTCTCCAGGTTTATTTACTGCAATCCACAAGAGCTGGGTGTATTAAATACCTCTGCAAACCAGGATACTTTTATCTAGATAAGATACAGAGTACTAACTTCAGACACTCCTGATCAAAAACGTTTATCAGCACAGTACCAGGTTCAATTGAGAGGCCATATTGTCTGAAAAAGCTGACTTCTTAAGTCGAGAAACCCAAGCCTTTCTCTCTCCAAGACTTCCTATACTTCTTAATTATTGACTTCAATGATTGCAACAGCCTGTTATCTTCTCCCAAATTAAACTGCTCCACAGGAACTGAGGATGAGAGCACCTGAGTGGGGTTTCACCCACAGCTTTACTGAACTGAAAACTTGCTTCCATCTCCTTCTGCAACCCCTGCTCTGCTGTTCTCCATCCCTGATGTGGTCCTGATCACATGGACCAGCACTCTCTGTTGTACATTTTCCAACATATATCTTGAGCCCATTTAACTCACTAAAACAGCAGAAAGGTACCTATGTGTTTTGTCTAGGTTAACATTCTGCCCTTTAAAACAGCTAAACCAGTTTCCAGAGGGTTCCAGATGCTAATTATAGCAGCATAATGCTCAAAACAGAGAGAAAAGAAAGATGTCAGTGGAGTAGGACCTTCCTTTTGGTAGCAGGGAATTAATAAATTAGTTTGCTGAAGGCCTAACAGTTTTGTAACTCTGGGATATGGCCAGGTTTCAAACTAACAGAAAGCAGAATAAATTACTTTGCATCCAGTTCTGTGCTGCCACTATTACTGTTCCCAGTGTCTTACACCACTGAATGCTTGTGTTTAGGAGCAAGTCACCACGTCTCTGCATAGCTTTAATATGTGTTCTCACAGACACAACATTAAATTTGCATAGTTAAAGGAGAATAGATCTTTAAGATGGGTGGAAGAAGCTAAATGAAAGAACAAACAAGTGCTAAAACAAGAATCAGAGGGAAAGGCAGAAAGGCACTGAAGCCAGATTTGTTCAGGTCTAATCTCACATGTGGGGTTGTCTAAGTTGAAGCTAGTAAGAAAATACTATGGTTTGTTCAAATCCATGCAAATTTGCAAGCCCCTGTAATCTTCTTAAGGCTCAGAAGTTGTTTTCCTCTGGTCACTGATGCCTTTAATTTGTTTTTCACAAAGGCTGACTGTCCTCAGTGTAGTTAGCCTTAGAGTACACACACAGTCTGCATCCCTAGGAACAGCAGGCAGTGTAAGAGAATGGAAGGAATCAAAAGCATCAGAATGGAACAGGAGTTGTTAGGATTGGAGAGCACTTAGAAATGTGCACTGAAAAATTCCACACAACTAGACTGAGAAAGAGGAAGGAAGTCCTCATGAATACTGCCAATGAATGAAAATATTACACTCCTGTTAAATGATAGTCTCTTTGACTGGGTCAGTTGCAGCCAGATAACACGAAGACCAGAAATTGGTTATTACTCTAACATGAATTAAATATACTGCATCTGAACACATGGTAAATTAAAAGAAAAATTTTAGTCTTTTCACATCTTTACAAGAAAGGTGTTCTGGTTTGATATAATCAGTTTATTTAACAACTGGCAGAATACTGAAGGAGAATTAGACTTCCTGTATTATTTTTCAGGTTGGTACAGCCTTGGCATTAATTGTTCCAGCCATTACTTGATAGTCTTTTTTTATAACAACTTCTTGGCCAACACTGTGGCCAAAAAATTGAAACATTTGACTACGGTATTCTGGAATGACAAGACAGTGAAAGCAACTTACTTTTCATATGTGTTGTGAGAGACAAAAACAAGTTTTCCACAGATTTATTAAACCTTTTAGACTCTCCAAGTTCCTGCAAATGGGAGATGCAAAGAGTAAGAAAACATAAAATATTTGTAATTTTAAAGTTTCCACATTTACATATCTACAGACCACATACCAATCAGATGGTAAAGCTGCAGCCCTTTGCTCACTTCTGTAGACAAATACATCTGAGGACATACATTGACATAGCTGGAAACTATCACACTAATGGACAAAGATGGAAAGTAATCTTTTCAGTTCCATGGTGTTTCACATATAAGTGGAACTCCTCACAGAAAGATCATATATTATGAACTATGTAAGTTCATAAATACAGCTAATTACATAATGAATTTTTTCTAAGGTATTTAATACTTCTTTCTATCTATTACAGAACAAAGAGTTTTCATCAAACTCCAGGTAAGTACATAAAAATGTTTACAGAACTGCAATGGGCTTCAAAACCAGGGCCTGAGGATCCAGTCCAAAATTAAATGAAACAATAATTTAGTGCAATTTCTGTGAGTTTCAAGCCATGTTCTACTATTCTGTTCACTAAAAGCTGCAATGCAAAGGCAGCCATCAAATTCACTGTTTCTCATTCAGTGTTGAAAGTGACACATGACTACTGAATGTCATAGGAACACGGGTTTGAGTGGAACTCAGGTCTCAGTCCAGTCTTCCTCTGATGAGGCACCAAAAACCAGATGCAACATTCTAATGTCAAGTAGAGTGGTTAGCCACTTCCCTCAAAAACTGAAAACTAATTGAAAACAGCCCTCATAGCCTCTAAACTTTCTCTCCCAGTACCCGTGCAGCATAAAAATAATGACAAAGTAGCAAAAGGCCGCATTTGTATTGCAGAGTGATATTACAGCAGTTCTTTAACACATTTCTGTGGCTGACTTTTCATATGAATGACACCCTAAGTGGTGCACTTATATGTATATTTTGCAGATACATACATTTCCCATCACATTGATTCCTGCTGCTGATTCTGTGAAAGGAGGTGGAGTTGGAGGTATGACAGAAATTTTACTAGAAATTTAAGAGATAAACAGTGCAACAATTAATATATTATGCCAACAGATGAAAAAATAAACCATGTCCATGCACAGTATCTTCATTACCCATGTTTCCTGCACTCTATAAAGGTCTGGGTCAACATGCTGTGTCTGCAAGAGTTACAGCACAGGTTTATTGCCTGTTCTTAGGAATTAGGACTACCTTTCTACCTTCTCAGTCTTGGGGTGGTCCAGGTAAAGTTATTAAATTAGAACTATCAAGAAGACCTAATTTAGGACAGGCTCCCTAGACTTCCATATGGCTGGCAGTATTACAGTTCGTGTCTTGAATTCTAAAACACAATTCCTGTAAAATGCACCCCATGCCTTGTTCAGAGGTATTTTCAGAAAACAGTCATCTTTATTTACAATACTAAAAGGATCCTTCCTTGGCTCGGTTCAGAGCTGCTAAAGACCCTTTAAACATTCCTGCCATTCCATCTGTGGTAAATAGTCCTGGCCTGTGGGGAAAAAAAAAATCTAACTGATTCTCTTATCACAGCACAATCAAAGATCCCAAGGTAGCTGGTGAACTTCCTTCTTGATTCTTTTTTAGTTTTCACCACATCCAGGTAAAAGCAAGTCTTGGTTAGGATCTTATCCAGCTGAATATAAGTTTCTTTCTTATGCAGCTGTGCCTTGCCAGACTATTATGATAAATCCAGACCATCCCTTCGTATCTTATTTTACATGGGGATTTTGGGGTTTTTTTTGGTTGGTTTGGATTTTGGTAGTAGCTGTTGTTGCTGTTTGGTGTTGGGGTTTTTTGGTTTGGTTTATTTTAAGGCAGAGGGTTCCTTTAATAACATAATAAGCAGACTTATTATTGCTGGTAATAACTTAAGTAAGGTCATGCTTTGGCCTCTAGTCAAAGTATTTATTCACTGTAAACTAATTTTTTTCAAAATTTTTTTTAAGTTTAGTAAGTAAAAGGGTCTAACTTCTTGTCTACTATTTATTGTAAAACTATCATATTTGCAATATCTCCCATTGAACAAATAATGATGCTGTTATGACACCTAGTAAATAACTTTCATTTACAATAATTTAAAAGTATTTTGCAAATTTAACAGATAATTGTATAACTAGTTATGCAAAAAATATAAGCAGATAAAACAAAGATAATGAACCTCCCTTCATTTCAAGTAAGATACTATTACTCCAAATATGGTACTTACTCTCTGTTGTATGTGAGACCTATTCTGTGGATTGCTAACAGCTAAAAGTGAAAATTTTATCATTTGAACTCCATAAGTATTGATTCTTTTTTCATAATAAAGGAATACAAGCTACTGGTTGGTTTATAACATAAAATATATTACCCACACAAATTCCCAGTGTCCTAGGACTGTTTGTCCTTTTATGAGTCTTACCTCAGATTCTGGTAAGATTCCAAGAGCTTTGCACCAACTGTTTCACGTCTGCCTATGAAGGAGGGAAAAAAATCCAGAGATCATTTAGCAGCAACATCAGTTATTTATGCCTGTATAACACTTTGTAAAACCAGTGCCTTTCAGGAACTGGCCTGTGTTTACAGAAGCTTATGCACGTGCAAGTTAGGAATGAAGTCAATTTCCAACTAATATATCAGCACATGTGCCAAGCAACACACAAGCTCCTCCTGCATCTCACAACTCTCAAACCATACCATGATTCCACCCTCCCCTGTTGCAGGTGACACATTCAGATGAACTCTTCACAAATGCTAAGGACAATCACACAGAGATGCCAACATGCCCATTATTCCTGCAGGTTGCTGAGTGCTCTCCGCCTCCCAGGGTTCAGGAGGTGCATGGGCCCACTGCACTAAAGCACACTCCAGCCACAAAACTCAAACACTAAGGGAAGCTTGAAAACGGGTACAAGAGCAGGCACATGGTCAACTCTTGCACCTCATGAAAAGTTTTGTTCACTTTTCCTTCTAGAGACCTGAGCAATGATGAAAATGCGTGACTAACTCACAAACACAAGCGAGACCCTTTGCTAAGAGCATCCCTGCAGGGAAATGGCAACCATGGCACATTCCTCAGCTGAGCTGCCACATGATGTGAAGACACCAAGGAGCAAGAGCTCCATCAGGCATGAACACTCACAAAACTGTCGTTTGTTCCTGGGGAATCACAAATATAACAAATGGTGAACTGTAATTATCTGGAGTGACTTTATCACTAGTAATTCCTGATACAGTAAGCTGCATGTGATGCATATTTTGCTGAAGATGTAATTAATTATCACATTATTTACATAAAAGTAATAGACCTTAGCAGTGGTAGAAACAATAATCAGCTCATGGATGTTACAATTTTCAATCAGAACTCCCAAATTCCCTCATATTGATAAATAACATTCTCTTGGATTTTAAATTGATTGGTCACTAAAAGTAATCTACCACTTTTATGAAAATATTAATCTCATTCTTTAGGTAGAAGATTAAAAGATTAATAAAAAGCATAACAATGTAATTTATTTTTTTACTACACAACATGAGAAAACTTCACTGGAAGTTACTTTTTTTTTAGCTAAACTTACTTTCTAGTGATTACTTCAGTTATGTTACATTTTCAAACCAAAAGAGGGCACTGTCCCTCCAGGATTGAAGGATGCATAAAGGCTGCTGTGTTTCAAAATTTGTCACTTTTAAAACTCCTTTAAATATATCAGTTGGTCTAATCAAAGTAACTAAACAAAACATATTTCTCCCTGCAGATTTATCTTCTTTACATCCTTAGATCTTTGTGACTTCAACATTAATACCATTAGATTAACTGAGCAAAACACTTCAAGAACCCACAAAGCTTTGGTAATTCAAAGTGAGAACTGATTTATTTTGCAGGAAAAAGGGACAGTCAGTAACTTGCATTATGAGATTTAATATACAAGAACAACATTTTCCAATAGTAGAGAGATTTATAAAATTACCAGCTTCATACTCGTTGAAAAGAATGAGGGGAAATTATCAATGGCTATTGGATGAAACTGTGCTTTAAAAAAATCAGTCAACTAACACTTTAAAATCAGAAATTGTGTTAGAATGGACTTCAGTGAAATCTTTCCAATTTTAAATGAATTTTTTAAACAGGAACTTTAGTTTAGTTTCTTAATATGCTGCTTTCTGCCTTTCACAACATCCACTACTCAAAATTTGCCTGATTATGCTCTTCCTTTCATGAAGTTCTTCCTATTCAAGTTTTCCAATAGAAATTTAAGGCCTACTTCTTTCCTTCTCATCAACTACTCTTAAACATAGATACAGATACTGGAAGTGAAACTGTACCATTTAACTACAGTCTGGCACAAAATTAAGTAGATGCCTATCTGAAGTGGCACTTCAAGGGAAAGAGGAAACAAATCATCTCCACCTTGCTAGCTATTGTAGGTGAAAACAAACACTAGCAGCTCCTTTCCTGGCAAAACACATTCCCCATACAGCAATCCATCCACATCCTCTATAATTTCTTTAATAGCTTTGTACTTTTAATGGCACTGAAAAGACCCAGAGCAAAGCAATGGCACAGCCAGCTGGCTGAAGGTAACAAAACAGTGTTTAGCTCTCTGCTGATTTATAGCTATACATGGGTGTTTTTATTCCATTCTATAATTTCCTTAAACTTTAGAACTCCCTCAGTGAAAACAACTGAAGTTTAAACTTTGACAAATGATGAACATATAACATTTCTATATTAATTTCACATAATTGTATTTCTTAGTAGTCTTACACGCTTATTAATTCAAATTTACATGATCAGCAATATTCTTATTTTTATTACTCAGACAAAATAAGTTATACTTTTAAATGCATTCTGCTAATTTGTGTTCATGTTTTATTAACTGCATGGTAAAATGGAAGAAACATTGGATACAGTGTCAGACTACATTCCGTGTTTCACTTAGATGACAACTGCACATTACATAGCAGTTTATAATCTGTTCCAGTCATTACCTTCACCTGGATATTTCTTTGCTCGTTCCTCAAAGAACCATTCACCAGCCTTCACTTTCACATCTCTGGAAAACAACCAAAAGAGATTTGAATCAAAATGTTTGCAAGTGCATTTCTTCAAATGTTCGGTTACCATGTAACAATCCAACATCCTTTATTAATCCTACCATAAAACTAAGATTTCATTACTACTCAATCTATTGACTGGTTTTGCTGTGGGTCTGAAAAAAATATGTAGGGGTGGAATCCTTTGGGGACTTCTGTTTTGGTTTTGGGGGAGGTTTGTTTGATAGCTTGTTTTCCTTTTTGCAATGTAGGACTGACCATGGAAAGTGGTACACACTGCTCTGGCCATAAGGCAGGAGTCCTGGACACACTCCAGTCTGCACAACCAACTCACAAAGCAGCCCAGGCACTTGTGCTGAGTGGGGTGCTGGCTGCTTACAGCTGCAGCCTTGTCTGAGAAGTGAGGAATGTCCATGGTAGAGGACACGGCTCCAAGCAGAAGTTGGGATGGCTACCAGGGAGCATTGAGCTCCACAGCCCTGGCAGCACAGGGGCTTCATGGCCCATCTCTCCATTTTCTGGAGACTACCATCAGTTACACCAATGTCTTACAAAGGCACAAGGATCACAGGAACAGAAAAGTAATGATTAACAAGTACAAGATTATATCAGACTAAATAGCTCTGTCAAGATCAGATTTTCAGCAAATCTTACTCTTCCTGAAGCCTGTAATTTGAACTCACCCATTATTAAAGAGACAAAAAAAAATCAACTGAGGATTGGAGTCTATGGATCCTTCAGGTTCCAAATTCTCATCTAAATGTCTTACTAATTCTTAGGGCATATATAATATCTCCCTTCCTTGTCAATTTTGTGATGCTTACTATAAGATGAAGTCTCAGTGCAAAGATTTCCTCAGTCAGGCACTGCTAAACTTTCTTCTCTACCCTGTTGTTGATTTTCCTTTTATAAAATTAACCTCTTTATTACCACTCCCTCTGCCAAAATTGCTTGAAACTGGAAAAGCATACAAACAGTAAATTCATGTAGGGCTTACCTTCTTAAGAAAGCAAAATCTCTAAATAAAAGAGCTAAAGTGATATCCACCAATGGCCAAGACAACAAAACCTCTGGGTCTGCCATTTCATACCTCACCTTATTCTGCATCAAAACAGACAAACCATAGGGAGGATGCTTTTTGTTCTGTCACTTGATTTTAAAGCCTTTTAGGCATTTAAATTATACCTTTGTAAGCAGCAATACAGAATATTAAAAAAAAAAATCACTACCCATGTAGACTGTACAATTTATTTTCATACCTAATCATAGACCCTTGTGCATAACTGAACACAGATGAGTTAGAAAATTAGGTTTAAATAAGTGAGACAAGATACTTACACATTTTGGATGGAGAGCTATTAACTAATAAATGTCTGAAATCTGTCTTCAAAGGCTTTGCATTGGTAGTGCCTTGATTTGCATTCTATCCCAGCCCTCCCTTTATATTATTCCCACCACCCCCTGGTTATCTGCCAGAGTTTAATCTCCAGTTCTGCACAGATTCATGTGATAATTGAATCTACTCAGAGAAGTTCTGGACATGCCTTCCTTGAGGTGTTCCAGGCCAGGCTGGATGGGGCTCTGAGCAACCTGGTCCAGTGGAAAGTGTCCCTGCCCATGGCAGGGTGGGTGGAACCCAGATGGTCTTTAAGGTCCTTTCCAACCCAAACCATTCTACGATAATTAGACCACACACAAAATGAAAACAGATTTAAAATACCTTTTTTTTTTTTTTGATAAAGTATGTACTGAGTTAAGATAGGAAAAGCATGAAAACAAAGCTAAGAGAGAACTAATAAACTCCTCCAAAACAAATGTCTTTCTAGACTCCTAGAATATAGGATTCCTTTAAAAAACCCCAACATGCTATGCCAACTCCATTCACATAAGAGATGCTTCTCCCAGGTGAAGATACAAACTTGGTCAGTTCAGTACAGAAGGTTTGCAAAATTTCTTACTTTGTAAGAAATACAAATTTTGCCTATCCCAGCATGCTCTTTTACTGAGGTGTTTAAGCACATTCCTTACAGACACGACCTCAGTGTCTAGGGGAGAACCTCCATAGTGCTGCTGCTGCTGTTTGGTTCAGGAAAAAATTACTCTAGTGATAAACAAGACCCAAAATTACAGTTATTTGGGACTTGGAAATTAGCTCTTACCTTTCTTAGCCATCCTATTTTCCCCTCACCAGGATAAACAAAAGGGGCTGAGTACCATTTACCACATTGCTGCACTCTCTACCCTTCTGGAGATTTGCAGCTTTGATGTAAAGTTCATGGAAGGCAATGGAAGAAGTCTGACTAAATTTAATTGATTTTACATCATGAGTAAAGATCAAATGTACTTGCTCTTCGCTATAAAAAGAAATTCAATGACAGCTGGCATATCCATTTGTATTAGCAAGACTTAAAAAAAGGTAATTTCCTGAAGGAAAAGTAAAAAGGTCTTTTAATTAATCTAAATAATGTTTTCTTGGTTTTACCATTAAATATCTGGACAAGCTTATTAAATAATTAAGGGTGTGCAGCACTACACAAAGCAGCTTAACAACCAATGACTCTATAGGGGATTTCCACTGTGGCCACCAAATAACTGGAAACTAATTTAAAACAAGAGGAAGTGGAGAGTGTTATCTAGACAAGGATGCAGAAAGCTAACTTTTAAATTTTCAGTTTAATGCATATAGTTTGAAACACAGCAAAACACACATCAAAACCTAGTAACTAATTTGTATCAAGTATAAATATATCCCAACTACCTATTTTGTATATTAGTTGCTAAATAAACTGAAGAGTCAGAGAATATCTTGTTGGTGACAGTTTACAACTCTCTTCCAAACTATAAAAAATTACTTCAAACTAGTACAAATTTGTTTGACTTGAGACCAATACTTTGCCTTATATTTCCCTCTATTTTAATCTCATTTTGGCACCTGTAGAGGGAGTGGAGTGGTGGATTAATCTTGTGTTGGCATAAAGTAAATTTTCATCCAAATCCTCACCCTTTTTTCAGGGATATTTATCATCCAGCAGAGCTTCTGAATAATTTCCCAAACTATCATTCTTCACCTATGTATTATTTTTCATCAAATGTGGAAATATATCTAAACGATTTTGCTTAGAAAGATTGCAATGAATAGAATGGGCTATGAAGGAATATTTTGATACAAAAAAAAATGTACCAATACAGTAAAAGAAAGATTGTTTCCTGCATCCTGAAATACAAAAATGTGATGTAGTAAAGGAAAAAAATTAACTAATTCAAAGTAAACAAATTTGTATTTCTGACCATACTTGAACAAATCCTAGAAATGTCATTAATTGGTTTTGCTCTGTAAAATTTATAAAGCATGACTTCAAATTATTTGTCAATCAGGTTTCTCACTCCAGTATTAAGAGACAGAAAATAATGATGAGAAAATTGTCAAGAAATTGGCTATACTACATCAAAGCACAGCACCTCAGCAGGTTGTGGGGATGCACTGGTTCAATATTGAGTAGGGGAAGGAGCTCTCTGTGGCTCAGAAACTCACGACTGTTTCTCTGCTTTGCTATTGCCATCTTTGTCACACTCACAGTACCTCTGGCCTACCCTGATGATCCATATTGCTAAACACAGGAAGGGAGGTATCAGCTGTGTGAAGAATAACACAAAGTTCCCATCCATTTCATCACTACCAGGACTTCAGCCAACATTTTCATTACACCAGTGGCTTTACACCAAGGCAAAATTCCTTACCCATGAGCATAGCAGATGGTGCATTTCCAGAGGCAGGGGTTCAGGCAGACACGGCACTCCGAGCAGACCCGATGACTGCATCCATTGCACACCGCGCCTCTGTTCATCAGCAGCCCCAGCGACTTCTGACAGCGAGCACAAGATCTCTCCTGGTACTCACACCTTGCATTTTTTGCCCCCTTCCACCGAAGCTGCTGCAGCTGCAGTTTCATTTTCCTAATTCCACAGGTAAAAAGGAAAAAAAGAAAAAAAAATACAGAGGATAAAATCCTCATGTAAAGCACAAGTTAATAATACCCTGGTTGTGCAATACCATTTCTAGTGGGAGATACACCCTCAAGTGTGACCTCTATTAAATGTTGTTTGAAAACACATGTGCACAGCATTTCTGCAGTATGACTGTGTGTGTGTGACCAGAACTGTGCATACCAACAGAGAAAGAGTTTAGTATAAATGGGGTACTGTTCATTTCAGGCCCACTTTCAGCACTGAAATCACTGTATGCAAGTGATTATGCATTCACCTACAAAAACTGAGACTAAATGGTGCTCCCTTCCATTTGATTTTTTAAAAAATCATATTTATCCAAGAATCAAATATTCTACCAAGTTAAAAAAAAAAAATAAATGCATCATCTGAAAGTTAAAAAACCAAACCAAAACAAGACACAGCCCAAAATATCAAAACCTCTCCTTGACATTAACTTTGCTTCCATTGCATGTACCAATAATCAAGATATATGTTTTTAATTGATAGTAACATCATCAGCAGTTGAAAGGGATTTTCTAACCAATTCAGACTTTCTATATAGCCTTTCACATAATTACGATTGTTTTAATATTGTTTTATGTTTAATATGTCCCATAATACTTACATAAGTGTTTACCGTAAACTAAGTTTAAATTTCCACATTTAGGGTACTAAAAATTTATATCTTACCCACACCGATACCTAGTTTTACAGGGGGATGCAATGTCACAAAGCAGGATACAAGGTACTGGGAAATCCTTGTCCTAACCAAGATATAAAGCAAATAAAGTGCTGGAGAATTATCCTTTATCCTAGACAGCTGAGATACTGGCAGAGAGTGAAATTAGTAAATAAAATCCTTTCCTAACCAATGACACCTATTCACACGAGTAACAGCCTCCAAGGCAGAGTGGTGTGCTTGCTGCCTGTTGTGTGTGAGGAGGAACAGTGATGGATTTAGCACAATGAGCAGGTATCCAATGATCCTTAACTCCAGTCTTGGCACAATGTAAGCTAAACAAGCCAGCTAAAGATCTGAACACGTTCCATGTTACCAAGACTATACATATGCATATATAGGAACATGATGAGAATGCCATAAAGCCTTCATAGAAAAAATGCAGCCAGGAACTGAACTTTCCATGAAAGCTGGAAGTAAAATTCACCAAGTATATTTCATTATTCAGTGAACAGGATTTGCTGATCTTTAGTGTAGAGTCAATAGAGTGGCAAAAACAACAGGCTCTGGATAACCTTAGATTTCCCAGAGAATACAAAGGAATTATCTAACAAGAAGTTAAAAAAGGAGTACATTTAGGACAACAAAGTTGAAGAAGAGTAATTCAGAAGGAAAACAAAACAGAACAAAAACCAACAGAAAACAGGAATAGGGGAACAGCAGATACCTTATTCTTTCCTCCTCCGTTTTTCTCACCATCTGGTCACGGTATAGGACTTCCAGAACAGCCTCTCGTTCTAATTCCTTGAGGAAGTTCAGATTAAATTCACTGGCCATTTTTGCCCAATTTCACTATTCCACTTGTTTCGTAGGCTCCTCTCCTATGGGTTCCAGTACATCCAGAATGCTGGTCTGGGTGTTTCCTAAATGCCTGTGCTCTTAACTCGATTGTTAATGTGTTTCACTGCGTCATACACTTGAAAAGGAAAATAACTTTGTCTTCACACAGATCATCATTTAAATGTCTCTGCTACCCAGGGGATGCGAACAGTTAAAGGTCACTGCAGTCTTGGCTTTTTCACGTGTCCTTTAGCTTCCTTTTCTTTTTCCACTGCAAGTGGTTCCAAAAGAGATGAGAGCTTGCAGCAATGTTCCAGGAAGGGCTTGAACTGGCACCAGATGGAGGGACAATTTGTCAAGAGATAGTGTAAAGGAGTGGCAGAAATGGTTTGGGTTTCTTTATTTGGTCTTGTAGATTTGGGATTTCTGAGCCTAAGGGGAAAAAACCAAACATTATCCCTTCTCACCTCTTCAAGATATTTCAAATAATGTGAAGGACACATTTTGTTATACTCAAACCTTTCATGCAGTAATTCAGACACAGGAGAGGTTTTAAGACAGTCCTGCTCTTCAGAGAGGCTCACCAGATTGTCCATTAGCACTCAGGCACATACCTTCACATTTTTTGTACAGTCAACATAAAACAGACAATAAAAAAAGCTGAAGTTTGAATACAGGCCTACAGGTCCCATGACTGTCATACTGCTTGAGACAAAATTTTTGAGAAAAAATATCTCTTTATAATTGCATTTTGTTGAAAAGACATCACAAGACTAAGAGGAAAAAGGAAAAGACCTCTAAGTCACTTCCATCAATTACCTGTGTCTGTTAAGTCAAGATAAACAGTTTGATACCAAATAATGCTATTATCTTTGCTAATACACAGAGACACTAAAAAGTTAAGATATATAAAGATACATACTATTTCCAGCTTAGTGCACTAATGATTTTGGTCCCAAACTGATAAAGTACAAATATATGCAAATATAAAGTTGAAACAGAATCACAACTGTAGTTTGGCTATATTCTGTGACCTTCACTTTTGCAAAACTCCACTAAAATATAAAGTAATTTTAATATACTTTGCAGCAAAGTCAAGAAAGAAGATGATTATTCAACCTAAACCAGCTTACACACCACATTACTTTTCGATATTACTGTCTAATATTTAGTGCATATTACTAGAAATGTAAGGCAATTCCACTTATGGTATACCAATATTAAAGTTGTATCTATGAAAACTGGTTAAGTGTTTCAAACTTAATCTGAAGTAGATACACATGGTCAGGCTCTAGGCAGGTGTAGATACTGGGACAGAAGGGCAAAGCTTTCCCAAAGCAGTTATGGATGCTTCACTGATAGACCTCAGCTGAGAATCTGACCAACCATCTGCATTGCTGGATCATTATTGTCAAATACTAAGTTTTAAATTTAAAAAAAAGCAGCTAAACCACCAAAACAACCGACTAAAGCTTCAGACATATAGTGACAATGCATTTTTGTCAGGGCAGGGAATTACTTTACATGCAGCTTGCCCCAATTAAGTTACTTAATCTTCCACCAGAAAAAGCAGAGAGTGATAATAGGTATACATAAACAGGTTGCATTCCATTTGCCTATGGGTTTTTTTTTCATGAAACCCTTCAACAGACACCAAAAGGACAAAGCATTTCACAGAAACTTGTGTTCAAGAAAAAAAAAAGACTGGTTTCCTGTGGAAACAAAAGAGACAGAGATAAGCATAATCATGTTTTATTTCCTTACCAACTGCAATTTCACAGGAAATTACTCATTTCAAACATAAAAAGCCGAAGCAATTTTTTAACACAATATGTGTCATTTTCAAAGGCCCCTGCATCCTTCACTTGCTTTCATCTTTTACCTTATGAATACCTGCTGGGATTGATGAGCATGTTTAAAACCATCAGCTCCACTTAAGTCAACATAATCTAAAGAGGAGTCTGTACAAACTCTGGTGGCTCTGCCCTACACAGGATACCAAAACATCCATTACAGGGCAAGCTGCGTTTGCCATAAACTCCTAAGATTTCAGGTGTATCTAGAGCACCACCAGAAAATCCCACTAAAGCATCAGTAAAAGTTAGCAAGTACAAGACAGTCAATACTAAGTGGATCCAGTAAAACTCTGCTCTGGTGATCTTACAGAAAATACATGAATGTCTTATAGAGCTATTAAGAACATGCCACAGTAAAACAATTACCAAGAGCAACATCTCCAGTTAAGCAAGCACAGAAAGAGTTGCTATCTGATGTCTCCTTCAAATTTTTTAAAAAATCTAGCTGAATGATCAGATAGCTTTAAGATTAAATAAAGTATTGTAAAAGTATTACAACCCCCAAAACGGGAGATAATCCTTGGCCTCACAACAAACTTGAACTTGTAATTATTTCACAGAAGTATTCAAAACCAGGACTGAAAAGTTCTCTACCACTGTGAAATAAGAACTTTTTTCTTATACCAAAGCTGTCTCCACTAGAGAAGTTTTTTGGCAGTAATAAAGAAGTGTTTTCAGTAATGACCCTCTGACAGGAAAAAAAAAACCCCATAAACCTTCAGAGATGCCCTCCTTTCATGTTCACCCATTGAATCCAGCTAGCTAGATGTTCTACACAGTCAGCTAACCTCAAAGCTGAGCATCTTTTACATAACACCAGAAGTAGCAGCTACCTCTTTAGTAAATACCACAACATTTCTTCCTTTTCAGCACAAAGTTCAAAAAATATTCTGTTCAAGCATTTCTTAAATTATACATTTATCATTATTTATTATTACATTTTGTATTTAAACTAATGCAGGATCAGGCACCTTGCAGATGGATCAGTAACTTCTTGAAAATATCATAAGAAATCCCAAAGCCATAGTAAGGGAGAAGGGACGATGAATGTGGCTATACCTTAGGAGAGATATTCATCCATGCACAGAATACAACCTCAAAAAAATGTTTTTTTCTATCAGGATAAAATAGTATGTAGTTATGTTACTGAAGATCAACCAAAAAGCCTACCTTACACTAGATAAAGTTCGCAAAAACAGCTTCTTTTCTAAGCTTTTAAACTTGAAAATGCCTGGCTTAGCAAGCTTTTCCTCAAAGCAATTTTACACATAATTGATCTCCTTTCAGATCCTTAAGCATCAGCAAAATAATAGCAATTAAATAATTATAAATTAACAGATCTTCTAAAGTCACAGTCTTCATTTACTTGAGATAATTGGATTACTTTATCCATTAACCCAGAAGATGGCTGTAATAAATCAGTAGCAAGGAACAGATTAAGAAGGTTCACAGTAAAACCAGTCTCAAAAGCTACAGCAATTTGTGGCTGTTTTCTATTCTGCTGTGAACAATCACATAAATTCATTCTTAGTTAAGAAAATTACAAGTGTTGTTTTGTACCACCTGGCTGCAACAGTTTAGCTTTCACATCCCTGCACATGCATGTGAAAATTACTTAAGTTCTTTGATAAAGCTTTACCAAAATTAAGTCTGTTATATTAATAACATCCCACCCCAGAATTCAGAGTAAAAATAAAACCAAATAACTAAACCCAACACAAACAATGAAGTTGTAGGTGTGGTTTTTCCATTAAATCTTTTCCAGTTTGAACAAATCACGTCAGTAAATAAAAAAGCATCCCTCTGTGCTAGGTCACACAGAATAGAGTAAAATTATATCCTTACCTCTTCAGCAGCCATCAAAGAGAGACACCAGGAAGTAAACTGCTTATAAAAGAGGAGAAGCAGTCTTATTATTTAATTATCTCTCCTTAAAGGAAACTGGTAGCTGTTCTCCACCTCCTTTCCTTCCTTTGGGCACCGATACCACTGATGTGGGTTCAGAGGAGCACCCCAAAATAGCTGAAAGCAAATGCACTCAACAAAGAGCTCCAGTGTTACAACATCTTTTGCCAGGTCTCTGGTTTTGTTACCAGCAACAAGCAAAGATATTTGTTTTTCTAACATTAAAAGGAGACTCAGCACAAGAGACTACAAAAGCTGACTGATAGACCAAAATATGCTCAGTCTTCAAGCCACACACAGGAAGAGAAGTGGCTTTGAGTTATATATATTTCTTTTTTTTGACACCATGAATGTGAAAACGCTTCTAACCTCAACGTCTCCAGGACTTGCACAGAAAGCTTGGTTTGTATCATAAAAAGTCCTTTCCTGGAAACAAAACAGTTTTCTACTTAGGTCTATAAGATAAAGCAATTAGTATCGATAAAAAGTCAAGAGAATTCAGTTTTCACGCATCCTGCAAGAAGAACAAAGTTATTTTACGTCACAACTGGAAATCTGATCTCAGATAACAATTATTCAGATTGGACATCGTAAGTCAAGTCTATCACAGAGTTAAGTGTGGGTAATGAAGTTCAAAATTACATCCCAATTTCTAAGTCTGGAGAAAAATAAAGGGTTATTCTTACAGCTCAAGCTCCTTTCTTGTTCCTGGCTCTACTAAACTATGTGTACAACACAGAAGCCCTTCTTAACCATTTCAGGTGTTTTAAGATTCGTGATTTCTACTTAAAATGAAACAAAGCACAGCAATTCTACTCACATGGCAAAGTTTAAGAGCCTGCATTTCTATAACCTCATCAAGCTAAAGAGGTTCAAGCATTTCCACCTGTGTATGTCAAGTTTAATCACCTTCTTCAACTGCATCATGGAAGAGAAAGCAACTGTTAGTGAGGCACAGAATCTTGCATGTATGCACCATATTTGAATAGTCTGGGCCTTAATTTTAGGCAAAACTTTAACTGAATGAGACACCAAAAGTAACCTGAGGATTCTAACTACCCACGGGGGCAGATTAATTGTATCCTAAGTCCAGGCTGTGGAACATTAGCCCTACTACCAGCTTCCCCCTAATATTTAATCAAAGCCTTAATTGCCACATATTTAACTCATTGTATTTTTCCCTCTCATCCCAGGATGTGGAAAACTGCTGCAGTATTTTATACATGCCAAGAATATAACCAAATATATAGCCTCTTATGCTTTTGTTCAAACAAGCACCACTTACTCAGTCTTCCCACAGTCCTCACCTTTTTGTCTCTGCTTTTTGGAAGCAGCAAGCACAGGACTTGGANGCGCAGGCGCAGTGCGGGCGGCGGCCGGCCGGGGGCGCAGCGGCGCGGGGACAGTGCCGGGGATCGGTGGCGGCGCGAGCGGCTCCGCCGGGAAGATGGACGAGTTCCCGACGGNGTCTGCTTTTTGGAAGCAGCAAGCACAGGACTTGGAATGAGGCTGAGGATGTGCTCAACACCCAGCCAGAGTCCCACCGTACCCCTCCGGAGCGAGCAGAGCTGGTGCTGCCCTCAGGGTGCCCACAGAGCCCCAAAGTGAGGTGGATGGTCAGGGTCTCCTTTTTCAGGAGAAACAGGAGGCAGAGCCTGCCACAGGACTGGAGACAAAAAAGTCAGCACAGTCAGCCCCCAGAGCTGTAACTCCCTCAGCCTTATTGAAATACAACGTCCAAAACTGGACATGGTATTCCTTGCGCAGCCTTACTGCAGAGAAGGCAACAGGAACACTCCTTCCAGGCTCTATGTCCTTTCTTTTATTTTTTTTTCCATTTTTTAAAAACAGCACCATTTGAGAAATTTAGATAAATTGTACCTAAACGCCTCCCTACTCCATGTGTCTATAGAACAGCTATGGAGTGAGCTGGTCCTGCACTTGCAGAGCTGGTTATTCCTGCCTCCATATAGCCCTTTTCACTTGTCCCAGTGAGTTATTTCTTCCTCCATCCAGGCTCCTCCTGCAGTTCACCCAGGCCCCTCTGAGCCTGAACAGCATCTCCCAGCTCCTAGAGCAGCTCTCAGGGGCTGGTAGCATCAGGGATTTGTAAACAACCTGTAAACACCGTGCACACACAACATCCAGGAACTGTGACAAGTGTGCCCTTTAATTTAATTCTCCTGGTTCTTGCTACATCTGCTAGAAACCTTGTGATCTGCTTAGAACTCTAAGAATTCAGATAGCCTTCTGTGGTGGGTTTGACCCTGTCTGGATGTCGGATGCCCAACAAAGCCACTCTGTCACTCCCCTCCAGCTGGGCTGGGGGAAATATAATGAAAAGACAGGGGGAGTTTTTCTACGTTTTTCTTTTTCAGTTTGTGACACAGGCCTTCTTTTCAAGCTGTTTCCAAAAACAAGAAGCAGATCCTCCTTCCCTTCCTGGGGAGCAGAGGAGGACCTCCCAGGGAAGGACTTCTCGGTTGGCTGAACACGAATGCCAAGCTATAGGTTCGAAAAGCACAGCCGTGACAAGCGGCCCCCCTGCCTCTCTCAGCCACAGGCTTTGGGACGTTTGGCAACCCCACAGCCGCGCCGCCGAGCGCCATCTCCCGCCTGACTCCCGGCCGCTGTGGCCATGGCAACCGCGCCATCTTGAAGGGCGCCGGGCCGAGCCCAGCCCCGGCGGGCGCTGGCGCGCAGGCGCAGTGCGGGCGGCGGCCGGCCGGGGGGGGCG
>VXAX01007519.1:3929-33782 GCA_013399835.1 Leptocoma aspasia | reverse complement strand
GTAACGGGCCGGGGGATAGGGGCAGCACAGCTTCCCGCCTGCTGTCTCCTTTCAGGGCCAGCGGAGGGTCTCAGGCCGTGCCCGTCCGCCCCGATCCCACCCCTCGGCGTCCCCCGCCGCCATCCCTGTCGCCCGCCCCCAGGGTGGAGCCGCGTGTCCCGGACACCGGCGGCAGACGGGCCCGGCCTTTGTTCTACCGGCCCCTTGTCCGGGTGTTCGCTGGGCTCCTCGACTCTGGCTTCTTTCTACCCCTGTCGCTGCAGGTCCCTCGGGGAGAGGGCGTGAGGGGTGTCGTGGCCTCGGGCTGCCCCCGCCGGAGGAGCCGAGTGCCGCGGTGGGAGGGTGGCCGCTGCTGTTTGGGCCGGGGGAAACTCGAGCAGGCTGTTTGTGTGCGGAAAGAGGAGTCCGAGCCGCTGGTCCGCGTGTTACAGGCGCACTGATGGGGCGTCACACCCCATTCACAAGATGCGGAGTGCGATAAATCCAGGGTCTCAATCTATTATCGTGCCAAATGACCAGCTGATGTCCCCCCGCTAAGGAGGAGGAAGCAGCCAGTGCTGCTTTTGCAGAGGGACGGTGTCACCGAGCTGTGACACTATTAAACAGCCGCGATGTGAACAATAGCGAAGCAGCGAGAGCGGAGAAGGTGTGTCAGGCTTGTCCTGTTCTAAAAGCCTCGTCCTCATGGCAGGGCCTGGTCTGTGTTACAGTCACAGACTGGTTGGGTTGTTTTTTTTTAAATATATCGTTTACATACTTGAACATAATTCTTAAAGCTGTTTTCAAAAACGTCTTCAGAACCATTAAAGGCTGTAGTACCGCTCTGCAGTTTGCATGTGTCTCCTGGGAGCACTCCTTTTAAACAAGGTGCTGGAAACATTATCTGCTTGCTTTGTGCCAGCAACAACGCAGGGAAACTGTAAAGTAACCGATTTTTTCCTCCTTTATTTTTTAATACAAAAAAGTTTTTATGTAATCTTATTAAAAGATGACATAATGATAAAATGGGTAGTGTTGTATTATTTCATAGTTCAGTTATAGCACCTATATCCCAAATCTAATTGTGCCAGCAAGTTGGTGCCTCTAGATAGGTATAGAAAAGGAACTGCCCAGCTTGTCTCCCAGGATGTGCTGTTTCTTCTGTCATGGAGAATGATCAACTTCTCTCATCTTTCTGAATGTCACATGTCATTGGAGCTGGCTGGACTGGTGTAACTGCATCCTGCCTGCACAGGTGAATTACACTGTTGTTCACTTCTGGGGAAGCTGGCTGACCTCCCAGTGAAAATCCACTCAACAGACACCTGGTTAGGTTCATCTTTACATTCTTACTCGCTCTTTTGAATTTAATCAGTTTGCCTTTACGTGCTCTTCTTTTGTCCTGGTTTGTGAGGTGAGGCTGTGAGACAGCAGCAGGGACACGGTGGGGCGTCAGTCACTGCTGCAGCGCGGGGTCCCCGTCAGTGCTCCCTGGCCCTGGGAGTGGGGGCAGCTTGTTCTAACCCCCTGCCGTGGGAGGCAGCAGGAGCAGAGGGAATAAAACAGGAAAACATAAACTACTAACCATACATGTAAATGGGTGGTAGTTTTAAGATTAGTAAAACGTTGGGGCCTTCACTGTCTTGATTGCAGGTGCTTAATCTCTGCTCCCCGAAGGCGGAAGGTCCAGTGAGCTACATTTCCTCTTTGGTTTCCAAGGGGCAGCTTTCTTATCCTAGGCTGAGATTGTCAAGACAGTTTTTCCTGCAGCTCTGAACTGATATTTTGTCCACATGGGTGCCCTGGAGATGTCGGTTCCATTGAACTGCCAGCTGAGGTTATCTCTGAGC
The DNA here is from genome assembly GCA_013399835.1 of Leptocoma aspasia. Lineage (NCBI taxonomy): Eukaryota > Metazoa > Chordata > Aves > Passeriformes > Nectariniidae > Leptocoma > Leptocoma aspasia. The sequence continues at coordinate 31,953 of VXAX01007519.1, read as the reverse complement.
CCGCTGTGATGTGCGGGCACGAGCGCTTATGGGAAAGGGGTATATGTGTACACAAGTGCCATACATGTTATTGTAAAATGCTTCCAAGTTAAAATTTGAAAGCTTTCTTGACTCAAAAGGCCAGCCAATATTAGTTGATCTCTTCATTACTTTTCTAAGAAGGTTAACTTGACTGGTCTGGAGGAGCTAGAGTACATATATATGCAAATAAAGCCAGACTTGGTATCTTCTGACTTGTCAGAAATCTGACAAGGATAAATTAAATTTCTCGTGCATGTTCTTAACACAGCTGGAACATCATAAACAGAAGAATGTGTCCACTCATTATTTAAAATTCTTCTCTTTTGTAGGCTTCCTTTCTTGTTGATGAAGTCAGCAGCATCATTAAAGAGGTAATTTAAACATTTGCACTTTGTTGGTGTGAAATTTCATATGTTATATGCTGTGTACTAAAAGGCATTCAGTAAAATGTGATAACTGATATGTAATAGATTTCTAGATAGGTTGCTGTCAAAGTACAGGTACGTGTTGATTTAAGCAGCGTATGGACTTCAGTGGAAATGATACCAAGCTTTAGCTGTGATATATACTGCAAATCCAAGAGATACTTAAAAGGAATTTCATACACTCCTCTCTGGTTGCAGTGCATCCCTATTAGAATTTCCAGGGGGATGTTTTATGTTAAACACCGTAGAAATAGATTTTATGTTTTAGTAAAATACAGGACTTTTTTGTAGACTGTCTGGATATGTGTGTTATTGTGTTCTTTCAATATACACATGCTTTAATGCATGCTCCTGTCTCTTCTGAATTCAATTTTGTGGTTATTTTAAAAATAATTTCTGTGATGAAAAAATGTGCCAATGAAAAACATGTAGGTTTAATGTACTTTTATTTATATCTTAAAGGGGAAACTATCCTCATAAGTAAAATGGATTATTTAGCTGGAGGCTTATGCTCTGTTAGTAATCAGCACCTACATGGGTCTTCTGTTTTAGTCTGGGGGTTTGTTTGCCAAAAATGATTCTGCTCAAAAATTGGAATTTCATTTCCATAGAACAATATGTGTGAATGAGCTATTGTACTACTGTGCCTTTTTTGATTCTCTTCAGGGCTGTTTAAATGCGGGACCCTTTTCATAACTATGGCTGTAGGACTTTACAAATAATCTAAATATCACAAAATGAACAGAGGTGGGATCTATGATGATTTCCCCTATGCCTGGCTCAGACTCTGACCTGCATGTTTTTAATAATGGAAAACATTGCCAACAGCCAGTGTGGACCAGCAGTATTGAGGATTTTCCTGTGGGTATGGGGCCCGTGTTGGAAAGGGTTAATGGGTGCCTTGCAGCTGACAGCAGTGCAGCTCCTTCACCTTTTCATCCCCCAGGCCATAGAGGGTGCTATTGGTGGCAATGCCTACCAGCACAGCAAAGTGAACCAGTGGACAACAAGCGTGGTGGAACAAACCCTGAGCCAGCTCACAAAGCTGGGGAAGCCCTTCAAGTACATTGGTGAGCTCAGCTTCCCTTTTCCTCTGAAAGCTGGGACAGTCAAGTGCACCGGTAGACTGGGGGTGGGGGAGGATCTTAGGAAGGACCTTGTCTGTAAATTGCTCACAAGCACGCATGTTTGCTTGTGTATGTGTGTGCTAAGCTGAGCAAAAATGGAGCTAAATGTTAATTAATGTTAGTGAGAAATTAATCAGCGCTTCTCTACTGACTAACAGTGACCTGTGTGATTATGCAAAAGAATGGTGCTGGGCTACATACAGCAAGCTCTTGCTTCTGGGACAACTCCAGTGATGGTAAGGAAAACAACTCTCGGATTTTCCAACTAGCAGCTTAATGCCAGTCTCTTTAAGACTAGGCAGCATACCTTTTTTCCCCCCCAAGTCTGTAGTTTTGGAGTAATAGCATACTGTTTGGTATTTTTTCTATTTGGCTGTGATGCTAACTGGGCTGTATATGAAATGCTTGGCTGTTGTGAAAGCTTCATTCTTAAGATTCTTAAAGGAAACAAGTATAAAAATGCATATAGGGGCATGCATGTAATCACTTTCACTTCTTTCTGTTTCTGAAACCATTTTTTTTATTTGCAGGAACCTGCACTGTGAGATGGGAGAATAAGACCATGTACTGTATTGTCAGTGCCTTTGGACTTGCAATATAATTGCCTTGGAGCTGTTAATTCTTCTCTTTTCTATTCCAGCACTTGATTCCATCTCCACTCAAACTGTGAATACCTGAACAACTTGTTTTTAATGCATTTTTTAGTAACTTTTCTTCAAAGGCAGAAATTTGAAAACATGCTGTTACCTGTTTTATGTTTGTACTTAGTACCATAGCAGTGTTTTCTATACTTTTATATCACTTCAAAACTTATCTTCAAGGTGCTAATACTGAAATCTGCTGCAGTGTAAACACTTTCTCTAAATTTCTTTTCTTAGACCAATATAAATGAGACACTGACTTTCACACTTTGTACTTTTGGTTAGCATTAAATTATTGAAATTCATAACCATTGGTGTGATTCATTTAAATCTTTTGTTATTGGGGGAAAAGTTTCAGTTTTTTCAATTCTCTTCAAGGTAGTTGAGGTACATACCACAATGCAAAGCACTTTCATAATTTTGCCCAAGTCACTACAAAGTTGCAAGAAAATTAGATTATGTTTATCAAAAAGTAACTTAGCTGCATTTTTGGGACCCATTTAATCTTTTTGTATGGTATTTAGAGCATGGAACAAAAACTACCTTCATTGAACAAAGGTAAGAAATTTTTCACGTTCTGTAAGTGCTCAGCAAGCTATACCTGGGTAATGATTCACTTCTGCAGTCAGTTACATGTGTTGAGTAGGTCTTGAACTAACTTGCTGCAGTCTGTGTTAATTTTGCTGATAATGAGGGTGATGAGTTCTGGTAGCAGATGAAACGTGATCCATTCTGAAAGGGGAAAAACCTACCTTGAGGCGATGTGACTAAATAACATGTAAGTCTCCTGCCTTCTAGAGTAAAGTTGCAGAAGAACAACAAGTAAGTTAGTTTTCAGGATAGGCTTGGGTAATGTTTTGTCAGCTAATTAAAGAAATGGGAGCATACTATGAATTTCAGAAAACCTCTGCAAACAGCTGTGCTGCTTCTGCAAGCAGTAGCTCACTGCTAATGAAGCTGAAAGTGTTACAAACCCATGTGGGAGAGCATCCCTGGGCTGGAGTCAGTCTGAGCAATCTGTGATTTGCTTCTTTGTAGGAAGCCGTGTCTAATGCGTTCAGAATCTGGCTCTCAGCTAGAGCTGTTTAAGAGAGAGATGATTGCTAATACAACAGTATGATTCTGTGATCTGGAGAGATGTAATACTGCAAGTTCAAATGACAGGAGAGGATTTATTTGCCATAGTGCATGTGCTCTGTGCTAACTGCTCAGTATAGTCAGACTGAGGAAAGCCCTGTGCTAGGCAAGGCTTTGACCCTCTTCCTCCCTATCCATATTTGCTGTCAGAAGAGCAAAACAGGTGTATGTATCAGCAGCTTTGGGCTTGGTACATTTGAAACTTCTAATAGAGCTGTAAGGCTGCTGTATTTCTGCTGACATTCCAGTTTCAAAACAGCTCTGTAAACACATCTTCATGACAAGCCACTTCGTTCTTTTCACGTACATCCTAGTGAGTGCTACAGGCTATAGAGAGTGTGTATATACCTTTGCCTGAGGAGCACATCCCTTAGATAAGAGAGCTTTAGAATGGGTTCAGTCTTCAGTCAGAAATGATACAACACCTGTAAAAAGAAAATGTTAAAATCAGAGTGAATAACATGTCTACAACAGTAATCAGGGTCAGAGAGAAACTTGTCATTAAAAGAACAAATCTTTGCTCTCTTGAGTTGCCAAGGAAATTTTTCATCTGGATGCTTGCTTTTTCTCCTTTCCATTGTGTCAGAATGATGCTGGCAGTGTAGTACCTGCTGAACTATTTATTTACACTTAAAAGGAAGAATTTTGTGCACTTTGAATCAGTATTTGCTTCTTGGTCAAGCCGTTCAGACATTCCTTGTCCTTTGTTCATGTTAGTAATAGCAAATCCCTTGATTTTTTTGCTGTTTGTTGGCTCATGCATATTCTGAGCTGCAAAAAAACCCCAAACAAATGTTTGAGATGCTTGTCAGTGTAAAGGCTGCATGGCAGGAGAAACCCCTGTTGCATTAAAACAGGAGTTGTGCTACAGAAAGGTAGATACAGTTTTATAGATGGTTTTAAATGTGAGCAATAACCAGTACTTCCAATGTAAGTTCTGGGACTACAGAAAGGGGTTTAGAGGTTGTGGATTTTTGGGTGTTGATTTCCCACTCCCATGATTAAAGTAGTGCTTTTCTTTAAAATTGCAGAGCAATTACTGCTTCGGTGTTATACAGTAACTGATTTTTATATTTTCAATTACTTTCAAACATTTTAGTTTTAAGCACTTTTCAATAACTTTTTTTTCAACAACCAGAATTCAAAGACGTTGCACAGCATCTGCTAATACGGCAGCTCTTGTCATCCATGTTTTCCATAAATGGGAGGCATGGCAGTGCCAGTCTGCAGGGGAGGAGGAGGAAGGGGGAAGCCTTTTACTGTTGCCACAGAGGAGTCTGACCTGTGTTAACTAAAACCTAAGGAAATGGCTCCAGGATTAACTGCTGCTGCTAAAAGAGCACCACCCTATCTGATACTACAGCCAGAAGTAAGCTGCATATCCATTTGTGCAGGGAAGTTTGTGGCCATTTTATTCAGCACAGAAGAGATTTCAGTCTCCCCTCGAGTTTATATAAGAGATGGCATCACCCCACACAGCAAGTGATGTGCTGATCGCTTTTGCAGTCCACCAGCTATGAGCAGACTTTTGGAAGATAGAGTTGTAAGAAGTTGATGAATGACATCAGCATCTTGACTATCTCTAAACCTGTTTTTTATTACTGGTATTAACATGCACCAGGAGAATTCTCACTGCCAGCATGGCCACAGCAGACTTTGCAAAGCCACTGTGACGCCATTTGAAAATGCTAAGTCCCTTATGTAACCTGGCTTAGCAACCTGTCCTTCTACCTTCAAGTCCAGGCACAATAATAAAAACCCCCCCCCCCCCAATAAACAATACAGAACATCTGCAATGACACAGCCTCTTGGATCCCATCCTTATGCAATTAACTAAGTTTAAATATGCATAAGAAAATGCATGTAAACTGAAAATATGTTTAAGTCATGAAAAGAGTTTCTGAGAAGGAAATTCAGTAGAAGGAAAATAAACCCAGGATACAATATAAAGATATAAAACTTTATTATGAACATATTTAACAATGATTATGCACATAAAGTTGTCCAAGAAACTTCCTTGAAGTAAAATAATTCAGTTTTCCTTCATATTCCACATTAGCATGAAGTTCTACAACATAAATGGATAATCTGCTGTTATTAGCACAACATACAGATACACAGAATATTTAACATGAACTCATGCACACTTTCTCAAAGCAGCATTTAATTACAGCTTCTCATTAAACAGAGCATTTATCTTACACATTTTTATACCATTTTGGTACACAATTTTTCCGTATTTTCATTTTACATATTTACAAACTCCTAAAAAAAGTTTTACAGTAATGCAAAAGTTATTACTGGCATAAGCAAAAGGAAATGGGTGGGGAAATTACGTGACTATGGAGAAAATGTTGTCATTTGGCTCAGAAAAAGACTCCAGATTGAAGTCTCTCCTAGCTGGAACTGTTCTCCCCAATACTGCTACCATAGATCTAATGCACGAGCTGTTTCTCACTGGTGTTAAGCCTTAGGCTTCCTCTTTGCCAGTCCTAGGAAAGTTTCCACCAACTTCAACACCAACTGTATTTGTAAAGCAAATACTACAGAAAGTAGTTGCTATGACTGGCTGACACTCAATTATTGATTTCTTAAAAGTCCCTTGTAATCACTGTGTGTACGTGGAAGTCTTGCAGTTATTAATGGATGATGTCTCCTTTAGAGCCAGGATCCCTGTGTGCCCTGGAGCCTTCTTGTGTGCATTTCTTGTTTTGTACAGTTGCAGTAGTGATGGAAATAACTAGCAGTAATAAAAGGAAAGCCAGGCTAGCTTCTTAAACAGATTTCTTCTGTTTGATCCTTAGATTTCAGTACTTTACTCAGAGGTGAATTTATGCCACCTACTCCCAAGCTGTTGACAATCCATATTGGAGTATTTTTCAAATACTGTCTCTGCATTCCAGTCATGGAAATAAGAGGCGTCTTGCTAGCAAAACTAGTTCCTCATCTGCTTCATTGCTTTTGCCATCTTACTGTATATTGAATTTGATGCAACAGTGATTCAACCAAGCTACCACAACACTGTAGCACTTCCAAAATAGAAAACTATTCTGCATGGCAAACATTGCTTAAATATAATCTCTAAAAATGACCACAGAAATTATTTTCTCACTATTTTCATAGTGAGATACTTAAAGTACACATTTTCCATTCTTAGCTTTTCCATTTCCACTTTGAATGTAGTGATGTAGTGAAGTTTATTCAAACAAAACAGCAAGAGAAATGTGTTGAAAACGGCTTAGAAAAAATAATCTCCAAGTTAGATTAAAAATTAGTTTTTTACTTAATGAAATCCCAAGGCATGACACTATTTGAGAGTTAACTGTAACAACCAGTTCAGAGTGTGACAAGAAACACTGGTGTACTTTGCACATTGGTCAAATTATATCTCTTCATAACAATTTAGGAGAGAATTAATATCTGAGTATGTAAGAATTCTGTAAACATCAGTTTTTGAAAACCTAATTCCTGTACGCACTGTTACTGCAATGGAACTTGAAAGGATTGGCTTATAATAAAAATAATGCCAAATTGGTTGCCAAGGCTGATTCTGCACATTCAAATAGGGAGAGTTATCTCAAGAATAGTAAAAATGAGAACAGACTCCACAATTTTAGGATACAGAGCATCTCCCATACCCTTTCAAAATAGTCTAAAAAGAAGTGCTGAAGGTACATTTTACTACAATTTACTGGAAAGAAAACCACCACTAACTTGAATTACTTCTTTAGTGTTTTCCTATATGTTCTTCTAAAGAAATACAGATTAAGAAGTTAAAGGGAAAAACGTGCTCTTCCTCCCCAGCAATTTCTTTTCTTTAGCCATACAACAGTGCTTTGGCTTCTAACAAAGAAATTATCCCTGGCACAAAAAGGTTTTAATTTCAGATACTCTCCAAAAATTTCACAGCTCTACATAATTTTAGAAAGTTTCCCCTCTCACACACACACACACACACAAAATCTCACAACACATCTTTAGCAGAGCACTGATTTAATCTGAACCATTCTATGACAGTAAGGGCACAACCACATGAAGCAGTTTTTGGTCCTCTCTAAGTGAGCTGCTGCCTTGTGCAGCCTCCCCTTCACGATCCTGAACAGCCAGCAGAAGGTTATTGCAATGGGCATGGTCTAGAGCAGTTGTTGCATTAAAGCATAACAAATCTCCTTTTTCCCCAATATGATTCAGCAAGTCCAGCAGGACTTCATTGCACTATTCAGCTTAAAATATTTTAATGATGAGTATAATTCCCTAGTGCAACCCAGCACCATATCACAGTAGATTAACTGCTTTTCAGAGTCTTCTAAAGCAGCAGGGCAGAGAAATTTTAGAAGAGTAAATCTCTGTTTAAGTACATGAAAAAAAGGAGATACTTTTAGAAAGGTCAAGTATCTGAAAACGAAAGTAGTTACAAACAAATGTCTTAAATAAAGAACCAAACAATGGTGTAGGAGAAAACCACCTAATAAACAGAGAAGCAGCAGCATTGTACAAGGAATACTTAATTCCCATATAACTTTGTTCCAGCACAGACTGGAATACAGATAATCACAAAATGTGCAAGTAAAAGTTCCCATCATACAGGTGGCGACTGGTATGACAAAGAAGCTGAACTGTGCACAGAACATGCTCACAAGCTGACTCTCAGGCACGTTCAATACATGAGCAACCACAACTGTTCCTAGCATGTAGAGTAACTATCTATTAATACAACTTAAGGGAAAATTGATGTAGAAAAAAACCTCTAAAAATGAAATGTTTGGAAATTTGAAACGGTAATTCCTTAGAAAACATTCATACTCTATTCTCTGCAAGTAACAACCTCCTCCAGCATGCAAGAAGACCAGTAAGAAGCCAGTACTGGCTTCCTTCTGAGATTTGCTGTTGCTGAAATACTTCCATTTGAAAGGGTTGTTTAAAAAACCCAACAGACACTTCTGCTGTGGCTGTAAAGCATGTAATGAAACACATATTATGCAAATAATTTTGCACCACTGAGATTATTTTGGCTCACTACAACTTGCCTATTTGCCCGTATCTTGCACTTGTAAATCCTGTAAACTTACTGAAATGTAGTTTAAAAATGGCCTTAAGTCTATATCACTTATTTGAAGGAAGAATAGAAAGCTTTTGTCTTCTTGCACTGATTAAAACAAAACAAAACAAAACACTTCATTCCCTGCCTCCAGCTCAAAACGCTAAAGTTGAAAATTGAAAGGGAAATGAGGCACTTCATACCACGGTGGACAGTATACAAAACAGCTAATGCAAAATGCAACAGATGAATGGCAGTATGCTATACATCATCCTAAAGAGAAAAAAAAAAAAAAAGAGTGAAACTGAGCAGCAAGGAAGCAACTTGAAACTCAGTATACAATCCATGAGACTTTTAAACGGAAATAGACGAAGATTTTAGTCCACAGATATCCTGCTATTAGGCATTTTATAAGACATGTAAAAATTTTGGTTTCTTCAGTTTTGATCACAACCATTTCCATCATTTGTTTTCTCAGTTTGACCTTTGTAAACAGAAACAGAAGAAGATGTCCTTCCTGGGAGTTGGTGTTCAGATGACAGCAGACTATAGGAACCCAGAGAAGTTGTCCATCCAGGAAAGCTTCAGAACTGGCTGAACTCCAGATGCACAAGTCTGTCTGCATTGAAACCAGTCAATCAATCACTGTCTGACTCCTCTTTATACTTGGCTCTAATAGCTTGGCCGTTCTGAAGAGGCATCTCTTCATAGTCACTCCTGTGAAACAGACACGTGTAACTTCTGAACATGGTGTCCAGATAGGAAGTTGAAAATAAAGAGGAAGTTCTAAACTACACTGAAGCATCAAACTGTTACTTGGGTAAGAAGCTGGTATCTGTTTTTCTTCCTTGTGGGAGCTATGAACTACACGATTTTTCTCCAGAGGATGATGTGTAATACAAGTTATTCCAGTAAAAGCCACATGGATTTGCAAGAAGCAAGCTGGCACTACCACTACTCATCTAACTAACCAAAGGCAAGCATGAACTTGCTCAGGTTACTGCAGTGTGGGTCCCATCCTCACTGTTCCAGCCACTTCAGTGTCTTTGATAAGAGGTGAAAACAGCATGGGTGTATTTCAGTGTCCAGCACAGAGACACCTGACTGGGATGGGCTTCAAGCGCTACTGTAACTCTCATATTACATAAAATCACACAAGTCAAGGAAGTTTTGATAGACTTGATTATTCTTCATTCAGTAAGTGCTGGAGTCATAAGAAGTGCCACTCTCCTTCCCTGAAGCATTCACATATAAGCTGACTCTGCTAACTCCATCTGACTCCTCCTGTCCTTCCCAGTGTGAAAAGGAATGCCTTTCCCTTCACAGCTCTTACTGCCTTCACTCCATGAGCTACCAGCATCATAGTACTTTCTTACCTGTTTGTATCAGTGTCATGGCAATCCCTTTTAGAAACCAAAAAAAAGGAAAAAAATGCATTCTCATTGCATTTCTGTTTCAGAAAAGGCTATATTTCTATTCTTTAGGCAGAAAACTTTCACTAACAAACCCTTCACCTAATTAATATGTAAAAGAATATTACAAAAATAACACAGCAGAAGTAACTTCCCATAGGTATTTTATAATCTTACCCATAAATCACATCATCATCTGAATCATTCAGCATAGAAAAAGCAGGGTTGTCTTTCAACTGTGATTCTGGAAAACACAAATAAGGGTTAATTTACTGTGTTAATATAGAAATGTGACTGTAGTGCTAACTCAACCCTGTAGCAACAAACACAACAACTTCCAAGGCAGTCACAACCACAGTTCAATAAAACTATATCCAAACAGGAATTCTCTCCTTTAAATTCACTGCCCTTCAGCCACATAATTATAGTGTTCTTAAGAGTTAAGGAGACAACATAATTATCTCATTTTTAGATAGATATTCTCCATGTTGTCTAAGTTCATTTCCTCCCTTGTGCAATTTCCTGTGTCGTATTTCAACCTGCACATAAATTGATTATTCTTAATCAAAATTTTGTATGCATTTAAAAAGCACAGACTTCAAAGTTGGAATCCCTTGACTGCAAGTCAGTGATTATCCAGTTATTTTCTATCCTTGAAAGAGATGAAGGAAGGACTCGTACCTTTATGGTGAGATGAAAAGAAACACATACTTTCCAATTGCTGTTTATGACAATTCCCTCTAGCTTGTTTTAAGGCCTTTATTTCTTGCATAATCTGTGCTGCTTAGCTGCAGTTCATAGTTATATGCAAGTAAAATTTAATCTAGCAATTTGCCATAGCAACTTTTTCCTGGCAGCATTTTACCTCCTGCTGTCTACAAACAAATATTTCTGCAACCCAGCAGAAGGCTTTCAACTTTATCTTCATCCAGCCAGTTCTTTTTCCATTCTGGATGGAAAAATAGTATTTTTCTGAAACAGTTCTGTCCATCTCAACTCTAAATTACAGAAAGGATGAGCTCCACTATTTAGTGCCTTCCCCCTGCATGCTCTCAGCATACAAGATATGATTGGACAGGCTGCTAGATAATCTCATCTAGGCCTCCTTTCCCAGGAAAGGCTGGGCCACATCATCTTTCCAGGTCTCTTCCAACCTGGGCTCTTCTATGGTTCTGTACCTTGAACAGAACATTTAAAGCAGAGAATGTACTCACTAAAAATATTTATTTTAATGATCTTTATCTTTTAGTGAGGGAAATGCTTTATAATCATTATGTAAGCCAGACTGTATCCTTTACATCACAATGCAAAACCAGAATTGTCACTGACTCAATCCTTTATCTCCCTTTACATGGGCCCTGTGCAGCCCTCCCCATAGCAAGTTCTCCAAAATTTCTCCCATATCAGAGATCAGTTTCACTCCTACTTTTCCAACAGCATTTGGATTTCAGAGTCCAGTTTGCCAGCACGCTGATGTATTCACTTTCGTTAGAATGAAGTACAAATGAAGTGATGTTGTTCCTTAAGGGCTGTCTGTGAGTCACTTCAAAGTTTGGTGCACTACATGCAAACATCATCTTGACTGTAAACTTGACGTAAGTGCAGAAGAATTCAAGCCCAGCTAATCAGTTGATTACATTTTATGTGTTCCTTTGTATTTCCAATACTAATTGGCTCAGGAGCAGTGAGTGCAGCGTCTGCTTATGTTAACTCAAAGCAAACCAGAACAGTAATGAGACAACCAGAATACAGAGACATTGCACAGCATCTGCCGATACAGCAGCTCTTGTCATCCACGTTTGCCAGCCAATGGCTCACACTTACCATACAGTGCATTCTTCGAAGGGGAATACACGAAGGCTAATGTGTAGAGATAAAAGTTCAATAACCCATAAAATGATAAGAATTCTGCTGGTAGTAAGTGTTAAGGATATTGCTCAATATAGTTCCATACATATTAACTTTGGAAACAGGACCCAGCCCATACACAGGCTGTTTCAATAAAAGGAATGTTTACCTTAATAGGTTTGTGAGCATGAGTGGCTAAACAAAACTGCATGTTCTAAATTCAAGGACAACTAATGTACTCAAGGTATTTCAAGGTAAAGCTCCCACTGAAAACAAAGCTTTAACACAAGTAACATTTGCTGAGGTAGAGTCTGCTCTTGAGCAGTGGAGTGTAGGGTTCTGCCTTGAGTGCTGAAAGAAAGTAGAGTAAGTTGAGTGTTCAGGTGGGTTTGGTTTGGCTTATTTTTAAAAAAAAGTTCTTCCTTGGTACGGTGATGAAGATGGAAGGAGAAAGGACTCCATGTGGATAGAGCTCTGAAGATGGTTTCTTGCCTTTGTTTTAGGTGAATACTAAAGGTTTTACATATTGTTTTCTCCTACCTCCCAACTCATACCTAAGCTAATCAGCAACCAGAGCAGCTGCAGTCACACAAGCACTCTCAGAAAGTTGAATGTATTAGGATCTCATGGTTCAGGGCCAGGAATACAGGTCACAATCCTGTTGGCAACAGACATCAGAAATCGTCTCTCCCAAGCCACTTAAATTCTCTATTGTGATCTGTATCACATGTAGACTTGGACCAATACACAAATTCATTTTCAGTGACATCAAAGCTATTAATTTCTCATATTTTAGTATGCCCCATGACAACTGAGGCAGCAAGTACAGCCGAATTTGCCATAATATCTCATTAAAATTAGTTAGATATGTATAAGGCATGCATATCTAAGACTTCATTCCTCTTGGAGAGTATGACAAGCAGTTGTGATGCATGTGATGTGGACACACTAGACTGAGACTGTCTAGGTCATAACTTTTATGGAGAGCCATTGCAAAATGCTGACAAGAAACCTCAAATAAAACAGACTCAGCTTCAAGAGTCCACCTAGAAGTCAAAGGTCTCAGTCTTAGATACATCATTTTAAAGCACCTTCTGCATGAATACAGATTAACATTCCTACTTGAGCAGTATCACAACACAAGGATATAGTTCTGATAATGAGTTGACAGCTCAGCAACAAAGTTGTCCTGTAGAACTTGTGCTCCAAAGCGTAGGTATAGTATAACAATGCTGTGGGGAAAAAAATAAAAGCATATGTACTGTGTCCTTAGGCTGCAAATTTGAAATAGTAGGTTGATAGAAGAGCATATGAGAGAATAATTATGTTAACATGCTGACCATTTATTTTAATATACATTTGCTTTGCTAGTTCTAAATTAAGAATGATTCTTTTGTGATTAAAAGTTAGCACTCAACTGAGAAATCAGAAATCCTCAGATTTCACCCACTACAGACAATCCAATAGTCAACAGCTATTTGAAGTAACAGCTTGGTGTAGGGAAAACAGATACTAATAGTAATGTAAGAAACTGACTGTAAACTTCTGCTTTGAGTAAGTGAAACCTACAAAGCTCCAGAAGAGCTCTGCCAAGTGAACTTCTAAATCTTGTGCACTGCCATGGTCATCAAAATAATATAAAGTTAGCTTAAAAAGCCTCAAGAAGGGTTAAAAATTAAGAAATGCTTGCCATCACAATAATATTAAAAGGCATTCTTCTGTTTCACTGACTAATTTATTACAACAAAATGTATTCAAAGCCCTGAAAAAAAGGTTAGAAAAGTTAGAGTACTGACAAATGTACTTTGAAAAACCTTACCTAATGACAAGCACTACAAAGGTTAATGCAGTCAAGAATTTTAACCTGAGATCTGAAAAAGATTGAGAAAAGTTGTTATCAGTGAATTTACACCTACATCTAAGAGAAGCAAGCCTGTTTGGGAAGAATCAAAAGAAGTATTCCTTACCAACATAAGGCATGTTTCGAAGTTCTGAGCATGCCCTCACTATCAGGAACAAAAGGTAGAGAATGTATGTGGTTGCCACCACAAGGAAGAAGATTTTCATTCCCTATAAGGAAAGTGTTAGGTTTTATTATTTAACAAGATTTCATCTATTCCTTCTTCTGTCAATAGAAATAATTAGTTCCCAAAGGCACAACATAGAATGGTCCATTTATGCAGGGAACATAGGCTCACTAAACAAGGATGGTGCTACATTCAGGGAGGCTTTTGGGGAATGTAAAGAAAGGATGCTTAATAGAAACCAGGATTTTGTTAACCAAGTTCAGAGTCGGCTGAATCTCAACAAATTTCTAAAAACACAGCTCCCAAGAACAATACAAGGACCCAGGTACATCAATCTTCCTTTACAAGAAAGTCTGAAATTTACTAGGGCAGGGGACCTTGGCAGGAGTTAAGATGTACGAAACTGAATAACAGACAAATTTTTTACTTTCAATCCCAACAAACTTGTGGTTTTTAGTCTCCAGCTTTGCAAGACATTTTACTTTTCTCAATGGGACAGATATCAATATGGTCTATGCATGATCTAAAGCAAAAACAAAAGTACTCTAGTCAGAATAAGACTGTCTGACCAGCATAATCTGTTTTCTAAACTGTGTTGTACATTTCTATAAAAGAACACACCCCGTATCTCCTTATATTGCCTAACCGTCCCTGACAATAGGACAGCAAGAAGTAATTTTTGACTTACCTGGAAATTACCTGTGTCAACCCTGTATTGATATGTAGGGTCATGTACTTCATTCACACTAGAAAAGATTCAAAATTAAAAAGTTGTATTAAAAATGCACAATTCAGACAAGGTTAAAAAGACATGCTGACCAAGAAACCCATTCACAAAGGAAAGGTTTAAGGTTACTGTATAGGGTTTGTAACAAAAGGGTTTGGCTGTATAAGTTGGTGTAATGCCATTAATTCCAATGGAGTCATGACAATTTACCATATATAGCAAACTAAATTTGAAGAAATATGGAGAATTTAAACTGGGATCATGTCTAATCTCTCCACCTGTTTTTTAGAAAATGTGTATTTTGTAAATTCCTACAAGCCTTCAGGATTCCTACAAGTCTTCACGATTCAGTGTCTACATTTTATCCTTAGAAAATTGTGGCATGAGGCCTTCCCTCATAGTAATTTTACTAATTTCCTGCAACTGCACTGCTTTCAATAATGAACAACAGCAAGAGGAAGGTTAGAAGGTATCTTCCTTCTGAGAGATAAAATAAGAAGCAAACACTTGAGACTAAAACAGTATAGAAGCTACAAATGTACCAAAATGGATGAAGTTTTCTGGTGGGGAAGAGTGACACCTTTATGTTAACACAACAAACCGGAAAAAAGGGAGAACCCATAAACCAAGCAAAGGAACAGAGTTCTGAGTAAAGACAGCATAGCTTGACTAAGCCATGTCAGTCCCAGTTGTGTAGGTTTAATAGTCAAGAAAGTCTAGTCAAACTATGTCATAATTAGCTACAGAGAAACTGTTGCTTCAGCTACTAAATGCTAATTGAGCCATAGCACTAGAGTGATTCTTGTAGAGAGCCATAACATACTGACAAAGTAGTGATTTCTAGATTGCACTCAGATTTATGAAATTATTTACTACTAGGTTGTCCATGGAGAACTGTTTTCAAATCACTCACAATCTGCAGAACAGAAAGATGCAAGAATTTGAACTCTTACAATCCCAGCATGAAGAAATAGATACCACTAGGTACACACAATCTTCTCATGCTTGAACACTCTCAACTCACGCTTGTGCAATACATTTTAAATTACTTACGTTTGCCATATGCCCAGTGTAACAGAAGCCAGCCACAGCAATCCAACAATAAAGAATTTGGGCAGATAGAAAGTTAAGCACTTTCTTTCCCCCTGTTAAGAAAAAAATAGTGTGGTGTGAACCCCCACTTGAGATTTTATTCATTCTTGACAGAATAAAATAACTATCACCTTTGTTTCACTCAACATGAACCGGATTAAGAGACTCATCTTCTGTATTTTTATCCGGCACAAGTGACTAGAGAAGACATTACATTGCATCATCATTTGTGTTAATAAGATGAAGTAAGAGTTGGAGCATCCTGTTTATAAGGTCCCACATATTTCACTGATAATGCAAATACAGGAATAGGCTCCAGAATTCCTGTTTCTCTTATGTAGTATTTTAAAGTAGTTTAAAACCACAACTACCACACACATCAAAGCCCTTCAAGAATGAAGCATAATGGCATCATAATTCTGACAACTGTCCCATCTATTTCATTTAGGATTGGTTGGCTCAAAATAATCTACTTCACTATAAATCATTCTAACTCCAAAGTTTTGTATGTCACATTATACTTTATGAATAAATGTCTGTTTTGTAAGAATTTGATGTAATTCTTGTCACCTTTCGAGAGAACTGAACAAAACAAGTCCTGTCTCTTCAGTAAGCAGAAGATACTGTTGCATCTCTTACCTGTACTCTTATACCATGGTAGACACAAAGCCAAAACAACAACAACGCACAGAGAAACAGTGACTGGAATAGATCATCCAGCATTCCAGGAAACCAGCTATTCACCAGAAATGAAAGGGGGAAAAATGGATCTGTAACAAAATAAGAAAAAAAAATGTTAAACAGAGAGAAAAAAGACCTTTCAGTATGAGAAGTAAAGCAGAGTCTATCTTCAGCAGAACAAAAAAAACCCTAGATTTTTCCAAATCACACCAGTAAATCAAACGGAAGCTTGCTTTGTTTTAAAGAAATTAACAAAGAAAATGGTGCCTCCAGCAGCAATCCACTCTGCTGTAAAAATAATCTCAAATGGTTGCCAACATTTCTAGAAGATTTACAGTTTTATTAGACTTTCTACTAAACCACTGCTAATGGTGACAACCTAAAAAAATTATTGTATAATGACTAAGATGCAAATATTCTTTTGGTACTGCTAGAAAGTGCTAGAATTTGCTGTGTTTTACTGGACCAAAAGTAGCCTCCATTTCTAACTAAAGCATGACTATCTGAAAAATGAAGAAGTAAGACAGCAGACAAACAGAAATAGAAAGGTAAAGTATGGCAGGCACCTATTTCAATCAGAGCTTTAAGCAAATAGTTGACATCCATGTGACTGAGAAGAATAAAATCCACCCACTAGTTATGACCTTGAATTTGCTACACTTGGAAAGGGTTGGGGTTTTTTTAATTTAGTTTTCTGAAGCTTTAAAAACAACTGCTTATAAGTTCAAGGAGAAATTCCATTTTGCCTTCTCGTTCTTTTTTTTTTTCCTGCTTCTATTTTAAAAAGGTGCCTTTCTAAAAATTCAAGGATACAAGTACCATTGTAAAGTAGCAAGAGAGGAAGTAGGATGGACATCCATTTCTGTTCAATACCCCAGTCTCTCATGGAGAATTTCCGCAGGGAATGTGCAAACAGACACTATAAAACAATAACAACAACAATTTGTAAGGAAGGAATACAGCCTTCAATGGTTTAACCAGAGCTAAGAGAGGGCACAGCACACTGCAAAGGTTACTTCATGAGGCCTTTGCCACCGAGAACACTGTAAATGGGAGCCAGGTCTCCTAGTTTCTATTAAAGTTTGCTCACTGACCCCAATGCAAATTACTTAATTTCTCAAGCAAACTGAGAAGTAAACCAGCCAGGGTATGAAAATCAACAATGTATGAAAAAAAAGATGTTGCCTTGTTACTGGTCACACAACGGCTGTCAACGACTTCCACTTGAACTCACTTCTTTAAAAAGCAGATTGCATTTTATATTCACAATTACCCAAGCAACACCATCTGGAAGGAAAATGCTATGGAAGTGTGTAGTACTTTGGTGTCCCTACTCTGAAAATTCAGGATTTTAGATTTTATGTTGTTTTTTTTTTTCCAAACACTTCTTTTCCAGGAGCTAAGACAGGTTAGAGAGGAGACATCATCTAAATCATAGCATAATTTAGGTTGTAAGGGACCTCTGGAGGTCATCTGGCCCATCCTCACATGCAAGGCAGTGATAACTTTAATGTTAGATCAAGGTCAAACAGCCCACACTCTAGCCATCCTATTCCTGAGCCTACCTACACTGCAAAATAATACTTTTCTTTAGCACATCATCACAATTTCCTTTGTCTAAGCAAATTTTTTTCTGTTTAATCCAAACTCAGAGTTTAGAAAAACAAGTTTTCCCATTTGTCCTATTTTCTTAAAGTCCCTTCAATACCACTTGTAAAAACATAAAAGCAGCAACTACATAAGCATTTCAGAAACATTTTTACACACAGTCAGTGACATGTCAACTTTGCTGCCTGGGGTTAAATTCCAAAATACAGCATTACAGAGCAGTGTTACCAGCCACCTACATCATAAACTCCAGAAAAGCTGTGAAACAATCTTACCGTGACCATAAAAGTAAGAACTACAAAGACAAATCGGAACCATATTTCCACTTGTGAAAAGGTTGGATTATAGGTCTTCCACTACAAGAAAACAGAAGAGCCCAATGAATAGTATTTTGACAAAGTACATATGACATCAGTAATTAGCACTTTATTGCAGATATTGAGAAGTTCTGTGGCTTTTCAAAATTTAAAGGTATAACCAAATTCTACCATGTCACCATGGAAAAAGAAAGACAAATTTGTAATCACAGGACTATCTGATAAAAAGATAAGAAAAGCAGCCTAATAGCCTTGCTTCTCTTTTATCCTGCCTCTTTATAACATACTTGGTGCTGTTGTATGCTGAAGCACTTTCAGGACAAATAGGATAGTCTTCATCGATCTCAACTGCACCTTCAGTCAAAGTTTGAATGCCAGTAATTGAGTAAATCCAGTGTGTTGTTCTGTACTACCAAGGTCAGATGCATAAATTGATTATGAAGAAGTCAGAATGGTACAGGGGTACTTCCTCTAAGGAGTCTATTTTCTTAAAGCTTACTCACTTGTCTCAGAAGTTAAAAAAGAGAAAATCATGTAAAGGAAGATAAGTAGCTTACTAGAAACACAGAAATCTTTACATAGGTTAAGGGGGAAAGCCTCCTTCTTCTACTCCAATTATTAGAAGGCATGAATATTAATTATAACATGTCAGTTTGCATAAACTCTGCTCTGTTGATAGTTTATCTCATACCTGGCATGCTTCTGAAGCCATTTTTGAAATGTAAGCTCCCTGGCACAACATATGCTCTGCTCCTCTGAACAAGAAGCTTTACCTTTCAATGTATTAAATCTGTCAACCTCTGTCTTGTCTTTTTAAACTGTAAATGTAGAACGAAAATTATATGTAGAGAAACCTATTATACAAAAGGCAATCCATTGATTTCAACTGAGATCACCATAAACAATTGTAATAATGAAATAAATGTGAAAATTTTAATTACTGCAGGAAAGTTTGGGTTGGAGGTTTTTGGGATTGCATACAGGTCTGCCTTAAAGGCAGCCTGCAAACCAAGACAAAAAACTGTATTAAACGCCCCAATGCTTTGTTCTGTTTGAAATCTGGAACTAAATAAAGGGTTTGTGAGCCTAGGGTTTTTTTCCCCTTAGAGCTTATTTTTAATTATATGCTTTATGCACTGGAGTATTAAAAAATAGTATTAAGAAAGTTAATTTGGTATATTAAAAGTATTTTTCCTTTACAGTAAAATTTTTGGTTGCTACCTGCTCTGACACACTGAATGCTATGTACAGGTAAATATACCAGAGCAACCTCTATTATAAACTTGGTTTAGTTCCCTTTTCTCCCAGTGCAAATGTTTCTAAATTTCTTTCTGGAGTCAATCAATACACATGACACAAGTACTTTATAAGCAATATTTAGCACTATTAACTGAGATAGTTATTCCACTGGAGATCATTTGAGTGAATTATTTTAGTAACCTGCTTGTGTTAGCTGAAAAAAAATAAATTCTCTTCCTCATAAGCACAGTGCCCCACCCCAAAATCTCTTAATTTTCCTTTGAGTTAGTTAAACCTTTCCAGCCCACACTTTTATGAAGTCTGGAAAATTTTGCTAATTCAGATACACCTCCTGGAGAGGCTGAAAAAAATACTATCCTGCAGACAGGCAGCACCTCTATAAACAAATGCAGAAAACTGGATGTCCTAATCTAGCTTGCCTATTGTAAAACATATCTCCCAGCATTTAGACTAAAGGTATTTATTACAGAATACAGCAGCAGGAGTTCTGAGAGAAATTCTTTTTCCTTATAGAGTTAAAAAATTTGGTCTAGACCTTATCAACAGTAAATATTATAATAGCCTGGGTATTAGTAGTGACAGAAAAAATAATTATGATGCATTTTTTTGTTTATCTTCAAAAATCTGATACTTTTTTGTTACAGTTAAAGCACACTTCTACAGCATTAAAGAGACCTCTTTTAATAGTATAAACCTTTATACTTACTGTGAAAGTAATATTCTGGATGGTGTATGTTAACTTGTTCAGACCTTCAAAGCTAACAAATATGTTGTACTGAGTGTAGTTCAGGTAGCCCAGGTGAGCAACAATGATTTCACTGCATTTCTGTGAACACACACAGAGAACAGCACAGAGAATTCTTCAAATTATTACAGAATATGCACTGTTAATACAGTGCAGGTTGGAGAATTTGTTCCTAAATGGTCCAATATTGACGATATTTATTATATATCTCACTAATCTCAGTCAGTCTGATCAAGACTTTCTTGAAAGATACCAGAGAGAGCAGAAGAAACTGATAAAGCCAGTCAGGTGGATCAGTGGCTGAACAATAAACAGTGCCAGCTTTTCCCTGGAGCTGGTGACAGCAACTGCTTGCAGCACCAGGATGGAAGCAAGTAATTCTGTCACTAACTCAAGCTGGTGAAATGGGGCTACCTTATACTAACTCATTTTTAAAAGTTAACTGAAGGAAAGAAAAGTATATAGCTCTCTTGGCTGTGTAATTAAATCTAATGGAGCACTATTAATTAATTTCTGCAAATTTCATAGATATGCATATATCTATATAAAAAGAAAACACTTGATTTACTACATTGCTTATCATAAAAAACTTCAGCTATGTCCTTCCTAAAGGATTTGCATCTGGAGAAGCTGTTTTGAATGTCTTTAAGCTTAAAAATTTCAGTGAAAATTACATTAGAATCTCCAAACACTTCTTCACAGTGGCAAAAAATGTGGCTTTTCCAGAACACAGTTGCCAGCTGATTTCAAGCAGCAACTTGAATCTGCAGCAGATTCTGCAAGGTGTTGGAGAAGAATTTTTCTTTCCTCTGGAACTCCATATCCAATCTTGTCCTACAATATCCCTTTCTTCAGTACTGCTAAACCTGTTTAGGTGACTGAACAGGACCCACTGCTTCCCAGACAAAGAGCAACTCTAACAAGAAAGAGGAGTCTTTAACGGGCAATAGACACAAGTCACAGAAGTAAACAGAAAAACTAGGGACAGGTAGGTGTCTTGTCAGCATTACTGCCTACATGGCCATTATAAATAAAACTGTCCTGTAGAGGACAGTTTCCTGTAGTCTTTCCTGAGATATGTTTAACAGATACATTCTTACTTGCAATGTCAAGTAGCATGCACAGAGATTTAAAGAAAACGCACTACATCAGAGTTTTGTTTAAGCTAGTGCATACTTGTGCACAACTGAGCAATCTCGTCCGATTGTGAACTTGATTGTTAACATATGGTGTGCTTCCATCCTTCACCACTCCCAGGACTTTGACTGTCATAGTCACATTCTTCTTGAGGGATACTGGAATTAAAACAGAAAACATTAATCTATTACTACCTTCAGGAATTAAATCTCAAATAGAGTTCCAAAATAGTTTAAAACACATATCCTATCCGAATACTACTCCGACTCACCCAGTTACACACTACTGGAGTAGGGTACAGTATTTTTATACATAGGCAGTAAGTCACAAGCCCTGTACTGAATCCTGACAGATTAACAATTACTAATACAGTATTTCTCACATATATACAGGGAAGCTGTACTGAAAAATCAGTATCATTACAATCTGCACACCTAATTCCCCCCGAAATAAAGAAGGAAATACACAGATTATCTAGGTACTACTGTTTTCACAAAAATAACAAACAACTTTTCCCTTACTCCTGTTGCTTACAATTCAATCACTGCTGTCCATGTCTTTACCAAGGGAGGGGGGTGAAGTGGAAGAAAAGCATATCAGAGGAAAAACCCACCAACCACAGCCAGAAAGCAACAGGATCACGTGTGTTACAGATGGAATTAAAGATACAATAGACAGGTTGCTACAGCAGTTTCCTGAGAATTAAGTCAGATTCTCACCATCGTGCTGATCCAACTCAACCACACAGGTCAGCCACAGCTGCTGGTTGTAAGTTGACAATGGTGGTGAACTTAAGTTAAATGGCTTCAGCTGTAAAAAACCCCACAAGGTTAGCACCAGCCTTTACACTGTTACATGACATATCTGTAATTACAACGATGAAAGGATGTTAATTGTGTTTGTGACAATGTTTTTGAGAAGAGATTTCTACATGCTACTCTGTGGACAGCGTGATAAGCAGCTCACACAGAAGTCTTCCAGAGAAGAAGCTTAAACAGCACACGTATTTTGCAAAGCACTGAAGTACGGAAAGGTACAACTACCTAAACCCCATAAAAGCAGCAGCAATAAAACAGAAAAGCTCAGATATGAAAAACAAAATCCTGAGGCCTAGCCTGAATATAAGAAATAATTTTTAGCACTTTACATCAAAAGTCATATTTGTCGGCCTTCATCTGCTACAGAGTTTTAAACCTGTTAAGCTGTAATTACGAAAAAGCCCTATTTTCCACTATGTTTTCTAATCCACATTCAGTTCAAAAGAATGAAAGGTATCATTAACAGATAAAACCTACACATAGGAAAGAGTTTTCTAATTTGAAATCAAGATATGCTTTAAAAAAAATAAAATCCACCCAGAGTACTGTATCAATCCAAACATATATAGGTGACTGGTAGGTAAAAAAAAAAAAAAAAAGAAATGTCCTAGTGCATTTAAAGGAGATGCACTTTAAGAAAAAACCCACAACAAAACCTTTTTAACCCTCTCACAAAAAATACTTTCGGTATTAGGTTGACAATGGAGAGCTAGACAAACAAAAATGCAAGAACCGAGAACCAAAATATGAAAGCATTTGAGAACATGGGAATGTTCCTCTTAAGAAGCCAGATCCCATGTCTTGGTCACATGATAGTGAACAATGAACAAGAAATATTTCTTTACAGATGATAGAAAGGGAAATCACAAGAGCGACAGCATTAGCTGCCACTGAGTGCATTGTTTTTCAATGCAGGTTATCAATTTCTATTTCTGAACCCCCTACAAAAATCTCCAACATTAATTCACCAGGGAAAAACTCACGTGTTTCGTTATCAGAAACCGCTGTGCAGAAACATCCCAGAAATCTCTACCTGATCTGATCACAATAGTAAGAGACCAGAAATTGCTGCTGGGCTATTAATGAAGTAACACAGTGGTAATACAATACTGCATGATCAGCTTCAAACTGGAAAGCACCACTAAGACATTCTGCAGCAAAAGTTAAAATATTTAAAATAACTGGGGGGAAGGAGGGAAATGTTTAACATTACTAACATCAAATAAAGCCATTCATATAATCCAACAATACTTATGAACTCTTACCTTTAGGCTGTTATTTAGGTCTGTTCTTGCTACAGAAGTTTCAATTACGTTAGGACCTACACAATATATAAGAAGGAAGAAAGAAAATAATATTGAAGTATACATGTAAGTGATGATGTAACTATAGATTTTCAAAAAGCTGTACAAAATACCCCCTGCAAAGCAGGTAAATAGTATTCCACTTTTCAGATGCTTCAGATAAACAGTAAAGCACTTGGATATTTCAATATAATTTATGAATTTGACCTGCATGTTCCTTTAAGCATGTCTGCCATGGTATTTCTAGACATTATTAAATAACATAAATTATAAATCAAGAACTCCACATCAAAAGCCCTGAATGTGTACTCTAAACTACTACAATTTCAGTAACAGTTTCTTTTCATCTACATCTCTACCATTATCTATCTATATATGTGTATGTATCTCCCAAGGTTTTATGGAATGCAGTCGTGAAAGCATTCAGCTACAGAACCCCCTTGTTCAATTAGATCAGGCTGCTGAGGGCCATGTCCAGTTAAGTCTTTAACATCTTTAAGGACAGAGACACCCACAACCTGTCTGGGAAACCTGTTCCAATATTTAACCACCATTACAGTAAGAAAAAATTCCTAATATCTAACTGGAATTTCTTGTGCTCCAGGTCATATTGCACCTCTGAGAAATGCCCCATCTTCTGCATAACCCCTGATAAGGTGGTAAGAGCATGGGGTACTGAGGACAAGAGGAATGCACAGGTGTTTGTGTTTTTACGTACACATACACGAAAGAACTAAACCAGGGAAGTGACAGGGAAGAGTAGGAAAAGATCTGTGTCTATACTTTAGGTTGTGAACACACACAGAGAAGATGTATAGCAGGTAGGGACATGAGCAAGACATATACACCTGTATTTGGGCCAGGAAGATCCCTCTGTCCAAATGGTCTCTCCCTGTATATATTTGGTCTGGCAATTTAATGGAATTTTTTAACCCTCAAAATATGCTCTTTCAATCACAAACTCGGTAGTATAAAAATTAGGTAAGAAAAGCAGTTTCTCACAAAGACCAAACATTTCAAAGTTACTACAAAGAAACAACAGAAAAGAAGGAAGTTTATAAATGAGCAGCATAGGATCACTCTGTCCAAGACAAGTTAGCTGTTAAGACAGCTCTAAACATGCAGCACTGCTTGGGCTCCTACAACCACTCTAATAACAATATTAACCACCTTACAGACTTAAAAAGAAAAATTAAGAATTTCAGCCATCACAGCCAGAATTTCATATTAGAATTGCAGTGCAACATCACTAACAGCTACCCACTATAAAGTCAGCTCTGCATCACTGAACTTTTCAGCTCTCAAGTACATATAAATGAGATTTTTGAAAGCCATTTTTTGTTTTAAAAAGCAAAATTGAGTTTCAGTTGTGTTCACAGTAGGTAAGTCCTCATATATCAATAATTAAGTCTTGACAAAACAAAATACAATTAGCCTTTTTAAAGCGTTTTTATTTTTTTAATTAGAAGACTTGAACTAATATTGGGACACAGAAATCACAGTCAAAGCTTTCAAGAACAGCAACCAAATAAGTAATGAAGCTCCAGTGCTATAACTGCTTCTTCTCTAGCAAGTGATATATAAAAGATTTTGAACCAGCTGTGGCTGCATTACTAACAAATGGAGATTAATTTAAATAGTTATTGTTTTTCTTTTAGTCTTGCTCACTTAACATAATAACAGATAAAAGCAAAGAACTACCCTCAGTTGATGAACTGCACAGCTACAGAAAATGAGTTCTGCACCTTGGATTTTCTTTGAACTCGTCTCACCCCGAAGATAACACAGACCCATTGTGAAAAGAGAAAAAGAGTGAGTGCAACTTGGAAAAAAGACCAAATAAGTCCGTGTCTGTTTTGGGTTACAGGAACTGTAAGAGCAGCATCCATCTCTGACCAAACTGTCTTGATTTCTCAGATGAAAATCAAGAGCTCTGCCAGGCTTCCCAAACTGCAGGTACAGATGCTGAGTGTGGGCAATGGCATATTTAAGTAGCACAGAAAATATGGATGTATCTCCCACACTTTCATTTACTTAGTGGGTTTGGTGTGTTTTTCTCAGACTGTACCCTTTAATGAGGGAGCATTCTGTTCTTAGGGCCCCTCCTTCTATTCACAGGAAGCAAGCAGCTGTCAACAAAAGCCGTGAGGAATATCATAGTAATTGTTCAGTGGGTCTCCTCCCAAGGTAAACAGCATTCTTTTAAAAACATTTAAGTTATAATAATGAACACTGTCAGCCAAACTATCCAGCAAACCAATCTTACAAGGACAAGAATCCCACAGCCATGCCAGTTCCTGGAGGGGATCACAGGCAAGGCCTGGGACCACAGCATGGTACAGATGACCAAGTGTTGGTTACAGCAGCCAAGTCCCCTGGGCCAAAGGTAACCACATCACCAGATTACTCTGCACGCAGGCACAATACACCAGCACACCTCCCTCTCAGGTTCTGCTACTGATTAAGAACAAAACCCTCAGTCTTCTCTTCCAGGAGCACTGCTTTTTGCCTAGTCTTACATAAAACAACTTTGTTTCATTTCTTGCAGCCTGGCAGTGTAAGTACATAACTACAAATATGGCTCAATTTTAAAGCCAAATAGCCCAATTGCACTAAATTAAATAATTCCATTTCTTTTCCCTTTATCATAAAATACACTTTTGCAAATGTGTTTATGCAGTATTTTAGTGGCCAAATAACACCCTTCAGCATCCTTCAGCAAGTCACAGGAATATCAGTGGTTAACTTTATGAACCGAAAGCCTATTTAGACCTTCAGCTGCTATAATAAATCAAACAGCAGGAAAGAAGATTTTATTTCACAGACAAATTTTATTATTGAAGGCTATTATGAAAAATGTACTGTCTACAAGGCACAGATGGGCATAAAAAGTCCAAACAGCTGCCTCCAACTAACCACCCTTTCCAAGGCAGGCAGGACTGGATGGCTCCCAGGCCTGGGCAGCCCTTCTCACTCTAAAGGAGGTGAAGAACAGGGCAGAGGTAGAGTCAAAAAGTGTCAGAGAGGGGCACAGGAGAACACACTGGACATGCTGAGTGATGTGGAAGTCAGCAGTAACATAGAGGAAGATGGTAACAAAGTAATTCTTATCTAGGGGGGTGGGTTGCTTAATGAGTACCAGTCCCTCCTTTCCCTTCTCCCTGTCACTTCTGTAGTGATAAAGCTCTCCTGACAGCAGAGTATCAGTATATTTAACACTGACAGGAGAGCACACGGACTTATTTTTCAAGTATGTTCTAGCCCTGGAAAAGCCCGTGTTTTTCAACTCCCTAGTGACACTGCATCTTTGTTGACCAGACTACCACAAATCTCTCTGATCTCCAGGATGAGTACCCAGGCACGATATGCTTAGCCTCCCAGGTCATGTCAGGACTCTCACAAAGATCTCTGAAACCAGAGACCTAAGCTCATATATGTTTGACAAGTGAAGTTCATATTTTTACACTGAAATATTTTGTATTTATGTGGCATTTATCATCCAAACATTTAGAAGGCTTCACAAACAGTTATCGCTTCCCTCACAGGAAATCAAATATTTGTACTACCATTTTAAACATAGAAATACAAAGAAAAACAATTAATGTAGCAGTCTGCTGAAAAATTACGTTGCAATGAAGCTGCTTTTGTTTCATTTTATTGACTCTTTCCTGCAAGGCAGTTGCAAATACCAAGTCTTTGTAGGTAGTACTCCTATGAAAAAGTGAGATGGAAGAAACACTTCCCTGTCAAGACTAATGCTTCCTCAGACATCTCAGGAGCAGTAAGCTCATTAGCATTTAAATGCATCTGTAAATACTAACAGGTTTAGACAAAGTATATGAGAACTGTAATCTTTTAAAAACAGAACATCCTTACCTGCTATTCCTATGAAGACTGTCAGACCAAAACAAATGAAGAATACTACAAAGACCAGAACAAAATGCCTTTTGGACAGTGTATACAATCGCATCGGGGCCAGCCTACAGGAAGCAGAAGAAACCACAGAATTAGTGTCAGTCATATTTCTAAAGGGGCGGAAAATAAACCCCATTCATTCTTCAACAAAGAAAATTAAACCAAGCTCTGAGGTAACATGCAACACTAAGAAAAAAAATATTAACGCTGCTTCATAGAGCAAAGGTAACAGGAATTATTAAACACATGTATGTATGTACACATCTGCACTCCAAAATGTACGAATTTTGCCCATTTTTTTATGCTAGGGTTTTCTATTGTCCTAAAACTCAAGCAATAGAAAACATTTCTTAAAGGGAGAAAAGCTTATTTTTGTTATTTCATACATTAATAACTTAAACATCCAAGACCCAATGTCTTCTGCAATGAGAGCTTAATCTAATGGGACAGACATCACTAACAACTCAGTTACCTGCACAGGATCTGGATGAGTTGTCTATACCCTATAAAGATACTTCAACCCTGCAGGATCATCCCTAACTAAGGAGTAGGGCAGAACTCCAGATCTGCTAGATGTGCATGCTCAGGCTTTGAATTCTCATCTGAGCTCCACCAAAGCTTGGGAAATAAAAACCTGAACCCAAGTTTACTATTGGACACCTAAACACAAATACACATACAAGCAATGACATCTCTTGCACTTTGTGTTGGTGTTTATCATTAGGTTAAAAACAAAATGGGGGG
>VXAX01007517.1:68330-90510 GCA_013399835.1 Leptocoma aspasia | reverse complement strand
CCAGCTCAGCCTCTCAAGGCATCCCCGTGCCAGCTGCCACCTCAGCAGCACCAGGAGCAGGACAGGGCACAGCAGTGGCTGAGCCTTGGAGCTGTCCTGTCCCTAAGCCCAGCGTGGGGCTGTGCTCAGGCAAAGCCTTGAGCAGGGCCCTGGGGCTGCTTGCAGGGCAGCTGGGGTGCACTGCTGCTGAACCTCTGCTCTGCCAGGGGCTTTGTGCAGGGGAAAACCTTGCAAATGCAAATTAAGGTTTTTATCAGGTGGGTGCTCAAATAGGAAAGTTCCAAGTCTTTTTTCTCAGGTCAGAAAGGAAGTAGTTCCTTCAGAAAGAGAATAACCCCATAAATAAAGGAAAATTCAGAAGGTGCTCTGGATTACAGCAGAGGTGAAGAGCTAATCCAGGACCCACCCTTGGGCCTTCACCAGTGCCCAGCCTGACTTCTCTACCAACACCTCTAATCTGCAGACCAGATTGACTCAGGCTTTTCATCTCCCCCTTGCTTGCCCAGATATATCTTGATTTTGGACCAAAAATCTCACAGTTCAGGCCCATGCAGGTGACATGGCATTGCTGTGCAAGGATGGTGCTGGAGCCCCAGCAGCCCCACTGGTGCTCACTGGGGTGTGTGTGGTACTTGCTGGGAAATTCCCCAGGGCTCCTGCAGGACAGGGATGGGGAAGGTGTGCAGGGAAGGGANTGATGGGCTCAGAGGACTTTTCCAGCCTTGATGAATCTGTGAGTCCATGAGACAAATTTCCCATGACTGGACAGATAATGAAGGACCAAAAAGAGCCCTTCATTCCCTTTGCTTCTGGCAGCATTTCTGTCCCGTTTCTATGGTAACAGGAGGATTGGCAAAGCCTTGGAGAGCCCCCAGCTGCTGCTGTTCCAGTGCTGCTTCTGGTTTGCTCCTGGGGGATGTCCCCAGCAGCACGGCTGGAAGGACATGGACTGGGACCGGTCCTGCCTGGGCAAGCTGCTGGGCAGAGCTCCTGGGCTCCTGTGGTGGCCACAGCTTTGGCTCTGGGACATCACCAGGCTCCCAAATCCTCCTTGGCTTTGGTGGTGTGGGAACAGGATTGGAAAACACATTATTGGAATTGTGGAAAATTCCATAGAACTACACAGTCCCAGAGTGGGTTGGGTGGGAAGGGATCCCAAATCCCAGCCAGTGCCACCCCTGCCATGGCAGGGACACCTCCCACTGTCCCAGGCTGCTCCCAGCCCCAGTGTCCAGCCTGGCCTTGGGCACTGCCAGGGATCCAGGGGCAGCCACAGCTGCTCTGGGCATCTGTGCCAGGGCCTGCCCACCCTCCCAGGGAACAATTCCTAATTCCCAATATCCCATCCAGCCCTGCCCTCTGGCAGTTTAAAGTCTCAGTTCCCCTTTTTAAAGAAGATCTGGCCTCTTGCAAAGCTTAATTTTGCCAAAGCACTGATGGTGACTAACCCCAAGGTTTTCTCCCCCAGCTTTCACAGGATGTGCCTCACCCCCTGCCCCAGCCTGTGCACACAAATGTCCTTTCCCCCCCAAGATGAGCTCTCCTTCATGCAAATGGGAAAATAAAATAACTTTATGCTGACACCTGGATCTTATCAACCATTGAGGGGTTGGATGAGCAGGTGGGATATCCATGGTCAAGGTTGCATCCAGTGTCATTTCAGTTTAGGGAGAAACTGAGTCACACTCAGAACTGAAATGATGCTTTGAATTCTGTGAGTGTTCCCTTGGCACCTTGCTCAAAGCTGCTGTTCAAAACCAGAGAACTCACAGTGGAAAGGTTTTCAGTAATATTAATTTTCCTTTTGCACACAATACAACTACCTCTAAAACGAAGAATTCTTTTCCAAACAGTGTACATCATGTTTTATTTCAAAAAACCTCTTTGCAGTGTACATGATGTTTGGATTTGCTACAGAAATGAATTTCAGTAAACTTGTGTTTGAAGTATTGATTGGAAGATGGATGACTGACAAATCCAATACAAATGTGATGTTTTAGGGCTGCAGGTGCCACCCTGCCTTGGTTGGGATGCTCTTTCTGGCAGGCACAGTGTGTGGGGTGCATGATCCTCTCCTCATTCCAGGAGCCCAGCTGACCCTTGGGATGGAATTCATTGCCTCCAGCAGTTTATAAGCTCATCCCAAGTGTGTTTGGAATTCAGGTGCGTGGAGGTGAAGAGATGAAATTGAGATGCTGGATAATCTGGTTTTCCTCATGCTTTCCCTGTCTAGGCAGGTGCTGACCCAGGCTGGGATGTGCTCAGTCTCTCCCTTTATCCCAGGGTGTTCTGTCCTGTGCTCCTTGTCCCGAGGCTGGGCAGGCACAGCTGGTGCCCCTGGGGCTCTGCCACCCCTGGGGACCTGGGTGACAGCCTGGCCTGAGAGCCAGCAGGGCCAGCTTGGAGCTGAGCGGGGCACAGGGAGCTCGTGCAGCATTCAGCAGGATCTTCAGTGCCCCACCTGCCCTGAGGATCTGAGAGCTGCAGGGACAGAACCCATCTGTGAATGGATCCATGTCTGAGTGGATCCGTGTCTGAGTGGATCCATCTGTGAACAGATCCATCTGTGAATGGATCCATGTGTGAATGGATCCATGTGTGAGTGGATCCATGTGTGAATGGATCCATCTGTGAACAGATCCATCTGTGAATGGATCCATGTGTGAACGGATCCATGTGTGAGTGGATCCATCTGTAAATGGATCCATGTGTGAATAGATCCATCTGTAAATGGATCCATGTGTGAATGGATCCATCTGTGAATAGATCCATCTGTAAATGGATCCATCTGTGAATAGATCCATCTGTGAACGGATCCATCTGTGAATGGATCCATCTGTGAATAGATCCATCTGTAAATGGATCCATGTGTGAATAGATCCATCTGTGTATGGATCCATCTGTGAATGGATCCATGTGTGAGTGGATCCATCTGTGAATGGATCCATGTGTGAATAGATCCATCTGTAAACGGATCCATCTGTGAATAGATCCATCTGTAAATGGATCCATGTGTGAATAGATCCATCTGTGTATGGATCCATGTGTGAGTGGATCCATCTGTGAATAGATCAATGTGTGAATGGATCCATGTGTGAATGGATCCATCTGTAACTGAATCCATCTGTGAATGGATCCGGGGGTTGGGCCAGGTGGTCTCCAGAGGTCCCTCTCCCCTGACACTCCTGTGGCTCTGACCTGCCTCCCTGCCCCTCCTGCCCGTGTCCTCCAGGGTGACTCCAGTGTGCCTCGGGAGCCCTGCTGCTCAGCCCCTGGAAATCACAGAGCTGCAGAGGCGCTGGGCTTGGAAAAGCCCTCTGGGAACATCCACTCCAACCATTCCCAGCCCAGGCCACCACTGCCCACGTCCCCAGTGCCACATCCACAGGGCTGTT
Organism: Leptocoma aspasia; assembly: GCA_013399835.1. NCBI lineage: Eukaryota > Metazoa > Chordata > Aves > Passeriformes > Nectariniidae > Leptocoma > Leptocoma aspasia. The sequence continues at coordinate 87,115 of VXAX01007517.1, read as the reverse complement.
ACATCCCCCCAGGGATGGGCACTCCAGCCCTGCCCTGGGCAGCTGTGCCAGGCCTGGGCAGCCCTTCCCATGAGGAAATTGCCCCAATATTGAAAATAAACCTCTCCTGGCCCAGCCTGAGGCCGTTCCCTCTCCTCCTGTCCCTGTTCCCCGGGAGCAGAGCCCGACCCCCCCGGCTGTCCCCTCCTGGCAGGGAGCTGTGCAGAGCCACAAGGTCCCCCCTGAGCCTCCTCTTCTCCAACTCTGTGCCGAGGCTCACAGCCCAGGACTTAAACACCCGTAATTAAAACAAAAGGTATGGTAGCATAACCTCTCTTGTGGGTAATTAAACAGTTACAACAACCATTTTACACTTGTGTTATCACAGGAATGTTTTTAAGCCATAAGTGCCAGGTGATCTGGAAGGCATTCCAGTGAAGGCATTCCAGTTCAGAGCTCCTTTGGTAGAAACACACACAAATAAAAGAATAAAAACTTCCGCTTAGAATGCTTTTTTTCTTTTATTAATCTTGGATCTGTTCTTTAGATCATTTATTCTCCTTACTAGCCTTGATTACAAAGGTTACTCGGTGCATTGGCTCAGTAATGTGCTGGTGGGTGGCACTTAGAGGGGATAAATTAGATACAGGATTATTCCTTTCTCTGCTGAGTTTAGGGAGTTGAGTTGTTTTTTTTTTTAATTGTTGTTGTGTGTTTGGGTTCTTTTCCACTAGATTTCTGTGTGTTGTTTTCTGTGTAGTGGCTGTTGCTGTAATTGCAGCCCCTGGCTGTGTCAGGGCACAGCTGTTGGGTGAAGCCTTCAAAGGGTCCCTCTCCACTCCCCCATCGATTTGTGAGTGCAAACATCGATTTCCATGTCAGTGCTCCCAGGCTGTGCCACAGCCAGCCCCGCATTTCTGCTGACTGATTTAAGCTGTCATTACTCAGAACAGAAGGGGTGTGACTGGAAAATGCAGATTGGTTTTGTGTGTGATTTCTGGAGCCGAATTGGCAGGTGCTTTCATGAAGATACTCTCAGGAAATGACTCAAATACAAAGATAAACAGTACTTAGGGAATGCCTAATTAATAACTACAATCACAATATTTTGGTCTAAATATTAAAGGAAGCCACATGAAAGGAATGCAGAGGCTGTTTTTTAGGCTGGCTTGGCTGGGGGAAAGCTGAATTTGTCAGGGTAAGTTTCTGTGAGAGCTTTGGTTGTACTTAGGAAGTGTTTAAACACAAAGCAGTGTTTGTGCACTGTGGCACTGATGGATTTCAACCCAAAGGGGAAACCTGAGCAGTGCCAGGAGGGCAAAGGTGCTGTAGCACCCTGGGGTGCTGGGATGTGCCTTCCCACCGATTTCTGATCCCATGCTCTCCAAAGCCATGGCTCAGCCAGGCTTCATTTTCTTTTTATTGCCCGTTCAGCTGTCACTGCCAGTGGAAAAACTGAAGTGAGAGTGGTCCACACATCCTCTGCTGGCAGGGGTGGGCCCTGGCTCCTGCTGCTGCCTGACCCAGCCCTGCTGGAGTTTGGGGATGGATGCTGCTTATCTCTCTCTGCAGTTCCCATTTCCAGCTTTAATCTCCTGTTATTAGGAAAAGACTTGTTGCTGTGTGTTTGTTTGGTGCCGAGAAAACCAGGATTCCCAACCTGACAATCATTTCCAAAATTCTCCTCGTGCTTCTGTGGAACAAATCCTGTTATTGCTGCTCATAACATCCCTCCACAGGCCTGGTTGGAGAAAAGAGCTCTTCCCTCCAAGTAATAACAGTTTGGTTTTGGCTTTTTCAGGGGAAGCATCCTCTGTGAATATCTGCTCTGGACAACTGCAGACTGAAGCACTGCTGGCTCCCCTCCCCCAGAGCTGTGCTGGAGAGCATTTCAGCTTGATAAGGATGGGAGAGCAAGAGCTGAATGTTGAGCTGGCTTTTAAACTTACCTGCCATAACCAAAATAGTGGGTGATCCCACTTCAGAGACTCCTCCAGAGTGGGCTTTGCTCTCTGAGCATGCCAGCCCCTGGGTGCTCTGTGCTGGGCCCTGGGAGGGACCAGGGGCTGGCAGCCTGTCTCCTCTGTGCAGAGCCACAAGGTCCGTTGAACCAGAGCTTGGACTGGCTCTGGGACGGGCCCAGCACTCGCCATCTGCTGGGTCCAGCTCTGGCTGTGCTGCTTGGCTTGAGCCTCAGGCTGGCCTGGGCTGTGGGGGCACAGCTGGAGCCCCTCTGCTCCGTGCTGGGAGGGGGCTCTGCCCAGGAGATTCAGAGACCATTTGTGTGTGGGAGGGCAGTTTGTAAACCTCCCGTGCTTAAGAAATGCCCTACTTAGAAAAACACTTAATTTTCAGTTTGGAATGTTTATTGTTGTTTTATAAACTCCAGGAGTTCTCAATATTTCACAGAATCATGGAATGGTTTGGGTGGGAAGGGACCCCAGATCCCACCCAGTGCCACCCCTGCCATGGCAGGGACACCTGCCACTGTCCCAGGCTGCTCCCAGCCCCAGTGTCCAGCCTGGCCTTGGGCACTGCCAGGGATCCAGGGGCAGCCACAGCTGCTCTGGGCACCCTGTGCCAGGGCCTGCCCACCCTCCCAGGGAACAATTCCTGCCCAAAATCCCATCCAAATCTACCCTCCTTCAGCTCATATTTCATTTATAGCATCCTTAACTGAGAACTCAAGCTGTTCATCCCCAGTCCCTCATTGGGAGCTCCTGTTTCCCTTCAGGACACAGCTGGAAGTTTCCCTCTGTGCCACCAGGCCCCCCAGCAGGAGGGACCCAGCCCCAAAGGACGTGCTTTAATTGCAAGGTCGGTTCATTAATGGCTCAGGATGTTCTGCTCAGACCTCTGGGTAGCTGGGATGCAAAGCATTTTTGGGGGACGTTGTCAGAAATTGTCATGGGCTTCAGATAGAGGAGATAATTCTATTAGGATAATATATTTATTTCCTTGTTAATCACAGGCAATTTGCCATGGTTTTAATAACTGTGACTTGTCATTTCAGACCCCGGGAAGTAATGTAGAGGAACAGATAAGAACTTTATCTACTAATTCAATATATCCCATGCCTATTATCTCCTTTGTGGCAAGACTTGTGTGTAATGTGAAGTGTTACAGTGGGAACAGAAGATTCTATGAAGCCATTAGAATTAATTTCCATAAACAGATTTGTACTGAGCTTTTTGGGGAAAAAAATCCTGAAAGAACAGGAACAAAATATTTTCTGGTCCAGGTTTCAATCAACATTTCTGAGTGGTCCCATAATAACAATAATAACAACAATAACAATAATAATAATAACAATAATAATAATAGTATTATCCTCCTTCCACTTGTGGCTTCTGTGAAGAGCTCTGCATGCATTGACAGGGGACACACAACTGTCCCTCATTCTGCTGATCTCACAGGCAATTTCACACAAACACTCAGGGAGAAACAAAGAAACAGGGAGGAGAAAGAAGAGTTATCTAAAAGTAGTAATAGTAAAGCGTGGATGCAACTAGACTTCTTCATTTAGCACTAGAGCTACGTGAAAACCTGAGCCTTGTTTTTAATGCCTTTGGTATCTCCAGCAGCTTGGAGACACCAGAAATTCAAATATTTATAGCTTGCTGCTGATATTATTTCCATTTTAACAGATTCTAGGTATGCTAAATGATTTGGGGTTAATTAAGATGCTTTCTGTGTGAAGGACATTCTCCATCCAAGGCTACCAAATATTTCATAAATTCAAATGAAACTTTGACCTTTTCTGCACAAGCCCGATAGGGAAGGAATGTACAAAGCTGACTTCCACCAGTGCTAAAACTGAAATTTCTTCCTGAAGCGTCTGCAGTGTCCATGTGGGACGTGTCTCTGCTGCCAAAAATCCCCAAGGAGGGGGAGGAGGAGACCTTGGCCAGATCAGGGATCCAGGGGCAGCCACCCTGTGCCAGGGCCTGCCCACCCTGCCAGGGAACAATTCCCAATATCCCACCTATCCCTGCCCTCTGGCACTGGGAGCCATTCCCTGTGTCCTGTCCCTCCATCCCTTGTCCCCAGCCACACTGAGCTCACCCCAAAGCTTCTCCTCTCCAGGTGAACAATCCCAGCTCCCCCAGCCTTTCTCCCAGCAGAGCTGCTCCATCCCTGCTGGTCCTGGAGCCTCCTCTGGGCTCTCCCCAAAGGTCTGTGACAGAGAAAGGAGGAGGAAGGTTTTGCTCCCTGTGACACCAGTGGATCAGGATTAGTCCCTTCTCCAGCAGGCATGGGTTTGGAGCTGGTGGGGAGCAGTGCCTTTCAGAAATGGATTAAATATGGAAAACAAAGGGGCAAAATTAATTGAAAAGGAATGTGACAAATGAGCTTTTTAATGAGTTAGAAAGGCTTTCTCACTTGCTATGTGAACAGAAAATAGAAGGAAAAAAGCATAATTTGCATTTTTCCAATCAGGAGCGATAAAGCAGAATGCTGCAAATACCTGAGGACAAACAGTGTCAGTTTTGGATTAGTGGGTGATGATACAATTGTTATTAAAAGTGTGCTCTGTGGGGCTGCAAGGCAGATTTTTAGCACAATATTCCTGCAGGTACTTTTATGCATATTAAACAGCAAAGAAAACATGGATTTTTTGGTTTTTTCCTTTTTTTTTTTCCTTGTTCATAAAACCTCATTTTGCCCAGTGGTGTTCAGTGGCTGTTCATGTGAGCAGCAAATATAATTATTTTGACTGCTATCACTGAAAAGCCACTACCAGGCTCGATTTGCATATGACACGGCACCCACTAGAAGTAATTTTGCATGTACTTATCAGACAATTAGGTGGTTCCTGTGCTAAGCCAGGCCAATGTGGGGAGAATAAACTTTTAAGTAATATTAAGACTGTGAGTACCGTGCTGGTTATTCCCTCAGCGTCCTCTCAGCTCCAGTTGTGTGCGAGTCTGAGGTTGCAATAATTCCTGCAGAATTACTCCTGTAGTTTGTTCCAGTTTACAGGTTGGCTCCTTTTCCTCCCAGAGCCCGCTCGCAATTTGCCCAAACGTATTTCTCAAATTAGAGCCTGGAAAATGCACGGCACGTAAATCTCATTTGCATATTTCTGTGAATAATGTAGCGAGCCTCTTGATTATGCATACATGCAGATAGCAGATCTAAATATAGCAGCCTCCTCTGGAGGGCTGTGTGCTGAGGTGCCACCAAACCCAGCTCCTGCTCAGCTCCGGATCTGCCCTGGCAACATCAAACCTTCCCTTTCCAAAGCGGGGCCGTGGGAGCTCCCAGGAACACACCTGTAACTGGGAGGTCCTTGCAGGAGTTCAGCTCCTCCAGGTGGTAGATCAGAGGGAAATCCCATTAATTCCATTGATTCATCCCACTGGTGGCACTCGTGTGGACACTTTGGAGTGTCTGGGCACTGCAGCACGCTGGGGGATGAACACGCCCTGGCACCACAGCCTTGCTCCCCCATCCACCCCATCCCTTTATCCCATCCTTTTATCCCATCCTTTTATCCCATTCCTTTATCCCATCTCATCCTATCCCATCCCTTTATCCCATCCCTTTATCCCATCCCTTTATCCCATCCCATCCCTTTATCCCATCCCTTTATCCCATCCCTTTATCCCACCCCTTTATCCCATGCCATGTCCCAGTCCCTGCCCAGTCCCTTTTCCCTGCTCTGAGCACAGAGGCACAGGAGGAGAAGGGACATGATGTTTTTCATTGTTTCACATATCCAAGGTCTCTGTCAGTGCCTGTCCCAGACAGTTTGTCATTAATTCTGCCTTTGAAAAATTCACTGATTGGACAAGTAGGAGCCTAAACTTTGCTTAACATTAACTGTCCTTGTGTCTCCTGTGCTTTGAAACCTTGAATCCACCTTTTTGGAATGAAAAGCAGCACTTTGACTCTCCTCAGTTCGTATTCTGTAACTTGAAGTCCCCATTCATCTCCCATTTCTGCTCTGAAATGACATGGGGAAGTGCTGGGATGTCAGGAGTAATTGCTTTTTTGTTAATGTGTGCCTGGCTCTGTTGTTGAATAACTTAAAATTAAAATTCAGGCTTGCTTAGAGTGCCAGGCTCCCAACTATCACAAAACCTCTCGTTAAAGCTGCATGCTCCCAACTGAAACAGGTTTTGGCAGGGAATTGGAATTCCACACAGGTCTAGCTTGGCTTTTCCCTCCCCAAGTGTTAAAATATAGATGCAGTTGTACATTAGTGTGGAAGAGCCATGAGTAATATTGACGTGAGAGGCAGGTCCTGCTGGTAATAGGGTGTGTGGGTGGCCATTATATTAATGCAATAAAATGTTGGCCGAATGTGTAATTCAAGATGAATGAATCATTTAGGGTCCCCATCCAGAGTTAAACCTCCAGCTTGGGTTTGACTTGACCTTTCAAATCCAGCTCTGACCCAACACACATTGTGCTCCTGGCACGGAGACGTGGCAGCAAAATACACCTTAAATATCAAGATTTCAAGTTTTCAAACATCACTGTCATGCTGCCAATTTAGAGGCAAATTGGGAGCAGTTTCTTTTGAGAACACAAACCCACGTTAGTCGTCCTGGCATCTCTGTGGGGGCGTTACTGCTTTACTTGCTGCTGTGACTCAGCCTCTTGTTTTGGGATTCAGTTTTTGGTGACCCTGCTGCAGGCTCACAGCTCTCCAGCAGGGGATGATTAGCAGCAAACAAGGAACAAATCCACCAAAATTCAGGGTTCTCAAAGATCGCCTTCTAGTACATCTAGAAATCTGTCAGGTGGATTTCTCCCAGTGCAGACTCTTTGCTAGGCAATATTGCTGAAATAAAGTGTCTGAGATAGAAATCTCCGTGCTTGCTTTCTCTGGGCCACGTTTGGATGTTCTTTCTCAAATTTAATTCCACCTGCTCTATTTTCAGACCTCTGCTCCCTGCAATCCCATCCTGAGCTGCCACAGAGCGAGACCCGATCCCTGCGGTGTGCTCTGGTCAGTCCTTCCCAAAAAAAGCCAGATGTTGTTCTTCATTTGGCCTCCTTTTAGTACAGGCTCAGTGGTAAATATTTTTAGCAGTAAGGGCAAGTAAAATTTATAATTCCCCAGTGCCTCAGACCCTGCAAAGCCATTCCCACTCGTGTCCATCACACACAGCCCAGCATTTGGGGCTTGGCTTTGCTTTCCTCCTTCAAACCCCATAACTGAGTCCTGCCAGGGAGACTTGGTGGGGAGCCTGGAGCCTGTAAACTGCAAGGCCACAGTGGAGGGGAATTCCTGAGAAATCAGAGAAAAGAGAGACAAATGAGTGCCTTTGCTGGGTCAGGTCCTGGCCTGAGTAAATCCATTTTCCTGGGAGAGCTGCACTCACCTGGCCCTGCCTGGGGTGTGCCTTCCTGGGCTTTTACTGGTTTTTCCTTGCCCTGGTAGTGCTGGGCTCTCTCCATAGGGTGAGAGCAAACATCTGGAAATGCAGCCCAGCCCTCTGAAGGAGACAGAATGTGTAACATTATTTATTGAGAGTAAAACATTGGTGTACTGCTTCAAACAAATCTGTTACTCTACAAATCAAGCAAAGAACTCTGAAAATTAGCTGCTTTATTATAAAATGAGGTATTTAACCATTTATTACTTGCAAATAATTATGGAAACAAATTGCTCCTTAATCAGCTCAACTGCAAATACTTTTCAAAGTGATTTTTTTTTGCAACCAGAGCCTGAAGCGTGCACATTTTTCACTTATTCCCTCTCCCACGCTGTGTAAGAGTTTTCATTTCCTGGGTGCTCCCTAGAAAGGAATCAGGCTATATGAGCTGTGGTAGCAGTTGGAGACAAAGCCCCAGGCCTGGGTTCAGCCTGCTGTGCTCTGCCTCATCCTCGTGCCCTTGGCTGGGTTTGTTGGGGTAGATCAGGGCTTGGGGAAGGATGTGGGCTGTCTGCTCTGCAGCAAAGACTAACACAGAAATTCTCAGCCTCAAGAGTTAGAATTGTAGAGAGAGAAGAGAGTGAAAATAGAGGGATTTAATGCTTCAGTCCAGGAAACCAATTAGCAGGGAAGGTCCTTGCTTTGTTTGGGAGAGGAGGCTGAGGTGGACCTTGGCCCTACAGATTTCCCCTAAAAGTGTCCTGCCTGCCTGTTGGCAGGGGAATGGGAGGTGTTGGTGGAGCCATGAGGGGCACCAAGTTGATGGAATCACAGAAAATTTAGGCTGGAAAAGCCCTCTGGGGATGTTGAGTCCAACCATTCCAGCCCTGCTCAGGCCACCACTGCCCCGTGTCCCCAGTGCCACATCCACAGGGCTGTGAAATCCCTCCAGGGATGGGCACTCCAGCCTGCCCTGGCAGCTGTGCCAGGCCTGGGCAGCCCTTTTGGGGATGGAATTGTCCCAAAATCCCCCCTGAGCTCCCCTGGCCCAGCCTGAGGCCGTTCCCTCTCCTCCTGTCCCTGTTCCCTGTCCCCTCCTGGCAGGGNACAAAGTTTGCAAGGTGACTTGCCAAAAATCTCTGTCTGTACCGACTCTCCCCGCTCCATAAGTTTCATAAGGCAATAAAGCTCTTTTACTGCAGTCTCACACCACAGTCTCCCTCCAAACCCAGCCAGGTGTGAGGTTCCCCATCAGCTGCACCAGGCACCAGCTTCACACTCAGTCACTGCCAGCCCAGGTTTAGATTAAGCAGAAACTTTTAAATCATTCCAACACATAAAAATTTTGTTACCAAATTTATTCTGTCCATTTGGTGGCTGAATTGTTCTTTCAAAACTCCCTGTTACTGCTGAAGTACCAGAAACACAACCAGTGCCCAGTGTGCTCCTGCACCTGGAGCACCTTGAGGAACCAGGAGCACAAAAATCTCCCACTGCAGGTCATGTCCAGTCGGAGCTGTCCCTGCCCATGGCAGGGTTTGGGACAAGGTGATCTCCAAGGTCCCTTTCAATCCAAAGCGCTCTGGGATTCTGTGACACAAATTACCCCAAATTAATCACATGCTCAGGTACCTGACCCAAACCCACAGTCACAAACATCAGGGATTTAGTCACTCTACCCCAAGTGAGTTACAGAAAACCAGCAGCTCCCACAGTGTGCTGTGGCTGGGGGAAGGCTAGGCAGGAGCAGAAATGCAATTTTCAAAGTTAACAGCACACAGAGCCCAGGGTGCCACTGTCCTGCTACTCCTGGGGCAAAATCAGAGACCAGCGAGCAGTTTTTTGGTCTGTGAATAAAATAATGGAATTGATAAGGATGAACAAGATCTCCAAGATCCCTGTCAGCCCAGCAGCACTGCTGTGTGCACCACTAGACCCTGACCCCAAGTGCCACATCCACACAGCTCTGAAATCCCCCCAGGGATGGGACCCCACCACCCCCTTGGCAGCTGTGCCAGGCCTGGGCAGCCCTTCTGGGGATGGAATTGTCCCAAAATCCCCCCTGAGCTTCCCTGGCCCAGCCTGAGGCCGTTCCCTCTCCTCCTGTCCCTGTTCCCTGTCCCCTCCTGGCAGGGAGCTGTGCAGGTCCTGCCAAGGAGAAAGAAGGTTCTGGGTGTTCTCACAGGTCAGGGCTTTGCCTGGGTGAGCCCCAGATGCCCAGAGCTGCCCAGAACTCCCATCCCAGGCTGTTCCCGTGGCTGCTGCTGTTGATCCCAGGGACTGGAAGGAGCAGGGTCCAGGAGGGATCTGAGGGAAGGGCTGTGGCTGGGGCAGCCCCAGGCAGAGCTGCTGGGTCAGTGCCAGGAGCTGCTCCTGGCAGGTTTGGAACCAGCTGTCCCTGCTCCCGAGCCGCTCTCGCCCACAGGAGAGCGGAAACAATTTCTTCTGGGGCGGTAAAAATGGTGAGGAAAATTAGCATTTCTGGTAGGGCTGGTCTCATTTCCTGCCAGGGAAAGGATGAGGGCAGAGATAAAGGCACAGCGAGAGGGTCTGGCAGTGCTGCCCAGGGGATCTGTTCAGCTGCTCCGTCCCTGTGGAGCACAGGGCTGCAGAGCTCGCCACAGCCCAGGGACTGCTCCAGGAGTGGGGAGACTGCAGGTGTGAGGGGCAGGTGGTGCTGGGCAGGGCTCTGGGTGCATCTCTGTGCAGACAGCTCACCATCCCCTGATATGAAGCTCAGACCTACATGCTAAAGCAGCACAGAACCTGAAAAATGTAAAAGCTAAAACCTGATTGTCACTCTCACTTTTCAGCCTTCTGATGTTTTCATTCTTGTGATGGAGTTTCTCACACTGCTTTTGTAAACATGCACGTTTTTCTAACTGTCTTTTTGGTTTTCATTCTTTCTCCTGGGAGCAGAAAGGTTTGATGAACTTTGTCATTGACCAGTGTGGTTGAAGAAGATGTAACTTCACCTTCCAATCGATGGTCATTCCCTAAACTCTATATAATGTGAAAACCAAAATAAAGTTTGCTTCTTCTTTGCCTTCTCTCGGGTGTAGCTGCGTTTGTGTCTGTGTTTTGTGTGCTCGATAGAGTGACACCTGATCACACTGGGTGTGCTGAACTGGCTGGGACACCTGGCGGGGCTCACCTGGAGAGGAGAAGCTCCAGGGAGAGCTCAGAGCCCTTGCAGGGCCTGAAGGGGCTCCAGGAGAGCTGGAGAGGGACTGGGGACAAGGGATGCCTGCAGGGGCTGGGTCAGCCTCAGGCAGCTCCTGCAGTTCCTCTTGGCTTTGGCTTTGCCCCTCTTGTCTGTAATAAAACATTTTGCCCTGGTGGTTTCCTTTGCCCAGGGCTCCGTGGGGCTTTGGCACCCCAGAAAATCGGGAATCTCACAGTGCACCCCCACCCCTGGCTCTGCTGATGGCTCAGTGTCTGCTCAAACTCTCATCAACACAAATTCAGCATGATGAGTTTGTAATAATCTGCATGTCATTAGCACATTTTAATTGTCAGGGCTTTGTGAACAAAAGGCTTCTGAGCACAGACATATTTCAGGGTTGGATCTAGAGTGAACAGCTTTAAATATTGTATCTCAATTTGAAGAATATTTTAGTTTCAATGACAGATGAGCCCCTAATGATTCACCTAAGCAGGAGGAGAGTGCAGGCCTCTAAGACTGTGGGATGTTAATTAAATGGATGTTTTTATACCACAATGTATTTAGTTATACAAATCAAAGATTTGTTGAATGTCTGTAAGGACAGAAATAAAGCTTGATTTAAAATTCACATATTTACAAGTGAAAAAGATGGAGGAAGCTCATAATTTGAACTATTTATTTTTACTGCTGCTTTCTAGAACAGGGACAGTACAAGAACCACATTCAGCTCTCAATCCCTAAAATTGTATCTGGTATAGGAAGTAAGGAAAAAGTAAATGGCAAAAAAAGTCAGGGTTTCTTGTCTGATGGTCATTAATTCCCTTTGGGTGGGTCCCTCTGCACTGCTGGAAAGAGAGAGCAGCACCAGGCACCCCACAATCCATGGGAGCATCCTGGTGGATGCAGGAACAGTTCCCAGCTGAGGGCAAGAGAAACTTCGATTGTTCCTGGTTCACTCTGCAAACATCAAAATAGTGAAGTTAAATCATGGTTTAGGCTGGTCTAAGAGGAAATGGGTTGAGTTTTCTTGCAGAAACAAAACAAACGTTGTACCTTCTTTTTTTCCTCTTTTGCAGCATTTCAAGAAAAGACACAAATCAATGAGAGGGAAATTCTGAGCTTAAGAACTATTTAAAAAACCCCAACGAAAGCCCTGCAGCTTTCCCTTGCTTATTTCTCAGTAATCCACTTTTTAATCAATTGTTGACCCTTAACCAAGATGTTCTAACATCTGGGTTTAAACATTTCCTCTGCCTGAGGTGTGTGACTGCATTTCTACATCATCTCTCTGCATCCCCCAAAAAGAGGGAGTCTGGGGGGGATTTGGGCACTGCCACCTTCCCTGGGAGGGTGGGCAGGCCCTGGCACAGGGTGCCCAGAGCAGCTGTGGCTGCCCCTGGATCCCTGGCAGTGCCCAAGGCCAGGCTGGACACTGGGGCTGGGAGCAGCCTGGGACAGTGGGAGGTGTCCCTGCCATGGCAGGGGTGGCACTGGGTGGGCTTTGGGGACCCTCCCAGCCCAGCCCAGTCTGGATTGTGGGGATGTGTGGTTTGCTGTGGGGTGTCCCTGTGCCCCTTGGGGAGGGGCTGTGTCACTCTAGCGTGCAACACGAAACGCAGAGACACAGCTGAGTGAAGGCAAAGAAGAAGAAGAAGAAGAAGAAGAAGAAGAAACTTTATTTTGGTTTTCACATTATATAGAGTTCTGGAAACGACCATCGATTGGAAGGTGAAGTTACCACCTCTCCAACCACACTGGTCAATGACAAAGTCCATCAAACCTTTCTCCTCCCAGGAGAAGGAATGAAAAACAAAAAGACAGCTAGAAAAACATGTGCATGTTTACAAAAAGCAGCGTGAGAAACTCCATCACAAGAATGAAAACATCAGAAGGCTGAAAAGTGAGAGTGACAGGGCTGTGCTGCCCACGAGGGGACAGCCTGGGGGAGGGAGCCCTGTCCTGGTCCCACACCGGGGCGTCCCCAGGCCGGGCACCCCACGGGGCTCAGCAGGACCTCGGGCCGGGTGCCCCCAGGTGCTTCTGCACTCTTTGACCTTACAGCAGCCCGGCTTTTGCTGGAAAAGCAGTAATTGAAAGAATTTGAAGAGTGTAAAGCAGACGTGGAGCAGCTCTGGGCTGACTACAGGTTCACGGCAGCTCACACCTTCATGGGCAATCTCATCAGTGTCAGTGCAGCTGCAAGGGCACAAAACTGCTGTGGCAGGAGACTGAATCCAGGGTAAAAGTGAGTGATCTTGGCCAAAGTGATACGTGTGGGTCACAGCCCTACCCAGCCTTTCCTTTCCCCTTTAGAATACAATAGAAGTGGGTTTTGTTGTGCCAAAAATGAAAGGTTTCAGAAAATACCTTCCTCTGGTGGGGATAAACCTCCTGACCCTTTTATGGCCCCCAGAAGGGGAGGAGGGGTGGGTCTGGTTTGGGTGCTGGGTGAGGTGGGGGTGAGCAGGGGTGTGGGATGTCCCACGTGGAGCAGTGCCTGGAAAAGGGAGGGACATCTCCATGCCACCCTTTCACCCATCTCCATCCCCCCATCTGGGGCTGCTGAGGGACAGCCAAGTCCCCTGGGCAGCCTGGCCTAGGGAAGGTGGCCCTGGCCATGCCAGGCTGTTGGAGGGAGATGATCTGTGAGGTCCCATCCCCCCAAACCATTCTGTGCCCCTATGAAAGCGAGGAGTTGGAGCTGCTCTCCACTCTGCAGAGCCTGGCCAAAAATCCCACCCTGGCCTTGGGGACCAACTCACAGAAATGCTTCACTGAGCTAAAGTGCTTCTGTGGAAACTTCTTACTGTGATGAATGAGCATCTTCTGATGGAAAAAAGCACTTTGTGGGGAAATTCTTGATGAGAAGTTCTTTGCAGTGTTATTGAGCTCCTCCCTTAGAGCTTCCATTCCCAGCTGCTCTCCCTTGCCACTCTTCAGACATTCCTCCCAAACAGGCAACGGCATTTCCTAGGGGAAAATGAAAATTTAACCCAATTGTAACTTAATTGAGGGCTGCCCAATGTATAATGTCACACGTCATTACCTGTGCAAACGAGGGTCTGTTCCTGAGCCTTTGGGGTGTGGTTTGCCCTCTTTGCTATTGAATCCAGGATAAGTGGGTGGCAGTCCCCAAGCCCCGTGTCTCCTCCAGGTGGGACATGCTGGATGCTCCTTCCTGGGCCCCACTTTCTGCCCAGCTGGCATTTTTGGGGACAAAGTGATGTCCTGGCCCCAGAGGAGTCACCGGGGCTGCCTGGGCCCCACTGACAGCTCTTGAGGGGATGGGAATTGAGGACACTTCACTTTCTGGAGCAATATCAGCAAAACCCTAAAATAATCCTTGATGTGAAGGAGCAACTTGGCCTGCTGTGCCCAGGCAGGAGGCTCAGCAAACACCAACAGACCCAGAGCAGTCCCCAGTAACTCCTTGGCCACTCACCCTCCTGCAGCACTGCACTCCTGCTCATTCCTCTGCCTCCAAATCTGTCTTGCCGTCAGAAATATTGGAAAATCCATTTGTAAGAGCTTTCTTGTGGGAAAAGCCTCAGAAGTTTTTATACCAGTGCTGATGTGTTTTCCTCCAGAGCACACCAAAACAATAATTCCTTTTTTTTTTTTGGTGCAGGGCCAGTCCCTGAGCAGCCCAGCCCTGGGGCAGGAGCTGCAGGAGCCACCCTTTGGGACAGGAACTGGTGAGTGGGAGCTGGGCTGGAGGCCTTCCTCACTCCTTCCTTCCCAAGGGGTCCTGGTTTGCCCAGTAATTTACATCCCTAACTGATATTTTTCCATGAGAGAAGACGTTAAGGAGTGTGACTGATCCCCAGAGCAGTTCCCCCCTCTGCCTATGGCATGTGCTGGGTGGCAGCTCAGGGCTCCTGGCCAAGGGAGGAGAGGAGGGAGCTCTTCCTCTGCAGTGGGGGGAATGTTCTCCTTCCCATTCTCCTCTGGAGGGACAGATGTGGAGGCACAATAAGTTGGAGCAGGAGTTTTCCTGGCTGTAGTGAGGAGCACAAGTTTCCCCCCAAAAAAGAAGAAAATCAGTGCAGGCTGGACATCCACGGCTGTGCTGAGCTATCCTGGTGTGCTTTGAGGCTGAGGTTTATAAACACCAGCTTGGGATCCTTGGGTGAAAGATGTCATTTGGGATGAAATTATTATCATTATTAGCACTGATGGCTGTGACACAGAGTGTCCTGGGATGGCAGGTGAAGCCACCATGCTGTCATCCAGAATGGCCAGAATGGCCATCCAAATGTCATCCAGAACGGCCACGTCCCATCTCTCCTTGGCAATTGTGGGGTGTGTTTGCTGTTGGGGTGGCAAGCATGGGATGTAATTTGAATTTTTAGCATTTATTAAAGTCAAAGGAAAAGACAGTGGTTTAGGAGTCACTGGAGAACCCTGCTCTTAGGAGGGAGGGCTGCAGCTGGCAGCAGATTGTACCCTCCACGTGGGGTTCATGAGGGTCAGCCCAGACGGGCACAAACAGCTCTGCTCCAAGAGTCTAGGATTTCCAGCACAGAATTCCCGTAACTGCTGAGCCCAGGTGAGAAGATCCATGAGCAAAACACAGCAGGGATCTCCTCCATCCACCCAGGAGGCAGAAAATCTGTATTTGGAGTGTGGGATGGAGCGTGGCCAGGGAAGGGAATGGAGCTGGAAGGGGCTGGAGAACTCCTGAGGGAGCTGGGAAGGGGCTGGAGAATTCCTGAGGGAGCTGGGAAGGGGCTGGAGAACTCCTGAGGGAGCTGGGAAGGGGCTGGAGAACTCCTGAGGGAGCTGGGAAGGGGCTGGAGAATTCCTGAGGGAGCTGGGGAGGGGCTCAGCCTGGAGAGAAGGAGGCTCAGGGTGGCACCAGCAGGAATTTCCCCATGGAAAGGGAGCTCAGGCACTGGAACTGCCCAGGGAGGGTTGGAGTGCCCATCCCTGGAGGGATTTCACAGCCCTGTGGATGTGGCACTGGGGACACGGGCAGTGGTGGCCTGGGCAGGGCTGGGATGGTTGGACTCAACGTTCCCAGAGAATCAGTGTGAGAAGTTTAATGCCAGTGGAAGAGCTGGAGTACAGAGCACCCCAGGGTGCTCACTGAGGAGAGTGTAGCGGTTCTGCTAATTCCTACAGCGTGTATATTTACATACCTGCAACATCTGCAATAACTGCTGGCACTTGGCTGCCTGTGAAGGAAAATATTAAAGTATAAAGGTTTGACCATTCCTCAGCAAAGGGAAAACATGAAAAATCTGTATGAACAACTTTGCCTTTGGATTGTAAATGGAAATGTCTTCATTAAAATACAACAAACCTTTTGGCAGGTTAAACAACAATAGGTACAATATGTCCATTTGTATGCACGTGGACATATAAACAATAAAGTGCATTTATTTGATGCAGCTGCTTAAGGCAATATCCCTCAAATCTGCCAACTCAGCTCCAGGGCTGGGATCACGGGAAGGGAGATCAGGTCAATCAGAATTCCTCTTACCCTAGGTGTAATAAACTCTGGGGTATCCAGGTAGGGAAAATGTCAAACGCTTTATTTATTTAAAATAATTAATTATAATATTAAAACTTGGAATGTAATTTCATCGTGGCCTTTTCTTCATTTCAAGCCCCACTCAGAAACTCTTTCCTAAAAGCTCCTCTCAGAGCTGTGTTGGGTGCAATTTGTGAGTTGGGGTTTTTGCATCCTGAAGCTGAGCTGCTGCAGAATTGTGTCTCTAATAAACAGCTCATCCACCCGCAGAGCTTCCTTTAAAGTTCTCTGAACTGAAGGCAAGAAGGAAAATCTGCACTGAAGGAAATGGAGGCTTGATGCAAATTTATTTTACATTCTAGTACCATTTCTACTAATGATTATGACACTATTTTTCTTTCAGGGAGATAAATCCTAACTGATACATAAATATCTCTCTTTTTTCATGTCCTTTGTGGGCCAATTTTTATTCACAATCAGCAGACTTGCTGTTGTTATTATGCCACGAGCTGTAGTCCTGTCACAGCTTTTTAACTCTCCTCTGGCTCTGCCAGTCACCAAATTTATTGGTTTGGAAAGGACTGAGGGTGGTGAGGAGCTAATAGAGAACATTGAGGGGACAAAGGAAATGGCTTCTGTCACCCCAGGACAGCTTCCCACTGCCAGAGGGCAGGGCTGGATGGGATTTTGGGCAGGAATTGTTCCCTGGCAGGGTGGGGAGGGGCTGGGATGGAATTCCCAGAGCAGCTGTGGCTGCCCCTGGATCCCTGGCAGTGCCCAAGGCCAGGCTGGACACTGGGGCTGGGAGCAGCCTGGGACAGTGGGAGGTGTCCCTGCCATGGCAGGGGTGGCACTGGGTGGGATTTGGGGTCCTTCCCACCCAACCCATGCCATGATTCCATGAATTCTGGAGCACAGCCACGGTGTGTCCATGAGCAGCTCAGCCAAGGGAGTTTCTGCTCAAAATCCCACAGTGAAGGGGTTTGGTGTTTCCTGGCACTGAGGGCCCAGCTGTCCTTCAGAGCTGAGCCTGATTTATCTGAGGCAATGAAATGCTCTGTTGTTCTTGTCAGAAGGGGAAGGAGATGATTTTGCAGACTAAGTGAGGCAGAGTGCTGTGCTTGATCTCAGCCCGTGTTTAGGGGGAGGGAAAAGCAGATTAATCGTGCAATGTTTGCTGTCTCTTTGTGCTGATGGAAAGACACGAGCACCATTTCAACTCCTTTAACTTTATAAATCCATATCTTGTGTTGTGGAGCTGTGTGAGGGCACATCCAGGCCGGCTGGAAGGATCCCCCAGGGGGGCTGTTGGTGCTGGGATGTGTGAGAGGATCGGGGCACTGAGGACCTGCAGGACCTCTGGGGGGGCACGGGAAGGACAAATTATGGAATTTCTGCTTGTCATCTTTGCTGCTGATCTGAGGCTTGCTGTTTCTAGGAACTGCCCTCCCTCAGTCGATGACAGAATCCTTAAAGTTGAAAAAGACTTTGGGTTCGTCCAGTGCAAGGATCACCTCAGCACCAGCACTNTTTTTTTAAAAACCCTATTTTTATTCCAGTGTTTCAAGTGAGTGAAGTATTTTCAGACTAAATGCATCAGTCATGGCAGAGGTGGGGTTTGACCCCCGAGTCTCTGCCCACCCCCGTGGGGGGGTTTGAGCAGCAGCTCTGCCACAGCCCCTGTTTGCTGGGGCTGCCTTGAACCAGGAGAGCAGGACTGACAGCCTGAGCAGGTACTACAGGATGCTAACAGCTCTGGTTTAATGCATTTTTAACGCTGTGAAAGAGGCAGTGTGGAGCTCGTGGAAGGTTTTATGGCAGAGTTTTAGTGCCTGTCATTAAGGCAATGGAAAGTTATACCCCTCCTTCCATAGGTTAAGAATATTTTGCCATTACCTACAACTGCATTTTCATTGCATTGATGGCATTTTCAACGAACGTGGCATCAGAAGAGGAGTTTTGCTTCCTTGGCAAAGATTAAATGCTGTGTGTGAATATCAGTTTAAGTGATGTCAGTGTCAGCTCAGGTTACATAAACAGCTGAAGCAGTTTTAGAATCAGAATCTCAGAGTGGTTTGGGCTGGAAGGGACCTTGAGGACCATCCCACCCCACCCCTGCCATGGCAGGGACACCTCCCACTGTCCCAGGTGCTCCAAACCCCAATGTCCAACCTGGCCTTGGGCACTGCCAGGGATCCAGGGGCAGCCACAGCTGCTGCTGAGGATTTCAAACACCAGTGAGGTGGAATTCAGGTGTGAAGAGAGGGTGAAATCAGCACCTTTCATTTCTGGGTGGTCCAACAGAAACTCAGTGACCATCATCACTGGGCACAGGGATGCCTGCAGAGGTGCCAGGAGCAGAGGCTGGGCAGAGCTCCAGAATAAAGCAGGGATTTATTAAAAGCCCTTCACAGGACACACCTCGGGCACTGCAAGAGCCCGGCCGTGGCTCCACCCAAGATGGACACACGGGCACGAGTTCTCACACTTTTATAAGTTTTGCTCNGATCACCTCAGCACCAGCACTGTCCCTGTCCCCAGGTGCCACATCCACACCTTTCCTGAGCACTTCCAGGGATGGGGGCTCCACCCCAGTTTGTTCTAATGCTTTACAACCCTTTCCATGACTTTTTTTTCCCTAACACACAGGGGGGGTTTGCAGCTTTGTTGCTACCCAGAATAAACTGAAATACCTAAAGCATTACCTGTGCCTGACAGACAAATGTCAAATGCACAACTAAACCAAGGACACAGATAAATGCAAAGCACTGAGTGCTTTTGTGGAGCACAATTTATATAAAATTAAATAAAAATAAAAATATATTTTTATAAA